>QEOT01000341.1:752384-822384 GCA_003123785.1 Pterocarya stenoptera
GATTGTATGAGTTCAAATTTTTGGGCCATGGCTATTATGATTCAATCTGTGAGTTCAAATTTGTTGGATGAGTAAATTTTGTGGATAATTTTCCCTTCTTCTCTTACTCGTAGGTTTAATTTGTGTTGACTGAAATTTAGGTGAAATCTCTTGTTCTCTGTTTTGCTCAATCTCTTGGGGTATAAAAGATTTGCATATGTTGATTTTAGTTTGCTCTATATGAACTAACTGGAGTTTTTAGGGAAATGAAAAACATCTATCTTGTTTAAAGTCGCAATTGGCTTATGGTGTTTTCCATTAATGCAATCTTAACTATAAATAAATATGGAAAGCTAGCAGTGTGTTCTACAGCATGATGCTTGGATGGACTGTATACCTGGACTGGGTTTGTGCAGATTAATGGGAAAATGTGAGCAACTGTTTGAGAGAGGCACCAATTGTCATTGATATGTTAGTTATGTCCGTTTTAGCACTATGATGTCCCTCAATCAAGGCAAGGTGCAAGCCCCTTTTTCATTTATTGACAATAATATACCCTCCATGTACATGCTAAGCAGAAATTAGTAGAACAAATTATTTGATTGCTCACATGAAGACAATATTATTGTACTGAGACTTGATCGTATATATAATTAATCCCCAAAATGAAGTATGATTGGTTGTTAAAGTTGGAGGCCATGAGGGTCATTGGTTCAAAATATCACGCGTATTTTCAGTAGTACTACTAGTGTCCATATCCAGGTTACAGAAGAATGCATCAGAAAATGGCCAAGTATATAATACACACACACATAGGCAGCTTCGTGAACCTGTAGGAAATAGCCTTAACTCAATCAGACAGAGAAACCTTGGCACAACACTAGTACCATCAAATTATATATATCATTCTACATATAATAAAAAATAACCTATAAAAAATAAGTGTTAATATTCATTAAAAATCTAAACTGTAACCCTATATTAATGCTTAATATATAGCTGGACTTTGCAATAATATATAATATATAATATCATCATTGGAGGACAATTTTCTTCAGTGATCACCACAAATATTGCGATACCTACTAATAATAATGCCAATTACGTAGGTATTGCCAATTACGTAGGTACATACTAGACCACAATATTGTACATGCTTTTGGTATTTCATATTTAGGAAGCATGCTTGGCAGATATATTGATTACTTCATTTTTTTTGGTTTAGCTTATAAACTGTCATTTAGATTACTTTATTCTTGGCAACCTAGTGCTTTTCTCATCAGCATCCAAGTAGTTTTAACGCAATATTTAATATGATTAATGTGAAATGTTACTTTCATCAAGAATGCATCCTTCATTTGTTTTTACTGAATGTATACTCTCTACCTCCTGTGCAGGTGGCTTCCTCCATGGGCTTGAGCAAGAAGCATAGTTATGGTGGGCTATGGTTCATTCAAATGTTTATTAGTTGAACCTGAGAGCAGAATATACTGCAGTTAACAGTGCTTACGCAAGATATAATGTTTTATTATTTATGACTTGAAACATACTTTCTGATTTGTGTACATAATCGAGATGTCAGAGAGAAAGCCCTTGTAACTAGAGAAGCAGAATTATTAAAGAAAGAGAAAGCGCTTAAAAGCAGCAGAGAAGAAGAGATTGGGAAGAGGGAGCTCGCACTCCACAACAATGAAGCCCAGCTTCGGAAGCAATTAGCTGATATGCGGCATGCACGCACACTACTTTATGTGTCTTGGCTGTTCGTCATATGTATTTTGTTGTATTTGTTGATCAAATACATAGGGACTTTTGTAATGATTAAGAGTTGGTGTTAGGGTCTTAGCATTGTAACTTGAGTAAGGCACCGCATATGTACTTAAGACATGTACTTAAGATTTTATTTAGCTTTAGTGATCTTCAAACCCATCATTGGAAATTCTGACATGTACTTGAGACTTTATTCAGTTTTAGTGATCTTCGAATCCATCCTTGAGAATTGTTTTATATTTGAGATTGTATTTAGATTTGAAGTGTCACTTCTACTTACGATCAACAACAATATTTCCTGAAATGAACATGTCAAAAATCCAGCTTCCATGAATTGGATATGTTGATTCAAATACATATTTCTAACGGTTCAAATACATGTTTGTTCTAGATTCAATCAAATTTACATAAAACTTGTACTTGAATACATGTTTGTTCTGTACATGAAGTTCCCCATAAACTACAAGTTTCGGGCATTTTAATACATAAACAACAACAATCAAGCCGCCAAGTAAATCTTCCCATCAGCAGTGCTATGCCTCCATGACATCCAAAGCAGGCTTTTCTTGTACCTGATACGAGAAAACAACTTAAATTACACAAAATGCATAGTAATCTCAACCAACACACAATTTAGAATCACCAACACACAATAACTTAAAATCACCACCAATACACTACATCTCACCACCAATACACTACCAATATATTACATCTCACCACCACCAACACTTAACATTAAAGAGCACCACCAAAACATGCCTCACTACTACCAATACACAATCATGTGGAAAATCACCAAATCACATAGCTTTTGCAAATCCCCACTGCTACACAACATATCACCACCACCAACACAACTTCTTAAATCAACACCAAAATACAACATCAAACTATCATCAAGTAACAACATACTCCACTAGCATCATTCAAAATACTTTCTGGTTGTGTTCCATCTGTCGTCCATGGTTGTGTTCCATCCATTTCCAATTGCATCTGTGTATGTAATAGCATAGAAAGTAAGACACACATAACAACATGCAATTACGTTAAATAAAAAAATCAAGTAATTATACACTTTCTTGTGTCCCCATTACTGGGATTTGTAAACTATCTTCTGCCACTGCTTGTACATTTTCTTTGTTGGCCATAACAGATGTTTGTACAGTTTCTTGTGTACCCATCATTACTGGGATTTGGTTCCAACTGCTTTTCAATAGTTCGGAGTCTATTCTACGCCGCCGCTGACAATCCAAAAATAAGAAGAAAAAAATATAAATTATCAAGTACTATATAATCACCAAAAACATCTTAAATCACCAAAAATATATCAAATCACCAACAATATAATTGATCAAGTACTATATAACTTGCATTTCATGCGCTCACCGGTTTGACTTTTTCCTCGTCATTGCGGTTTTTAGCAGCCTTAATTTTTATTTTCTTCACTTTTTCCTCCATCATCTACATCCTCCTTTTAGACGGGGGTCTTCCCTTGCCTCTGACAACATGAGGACTTAGTACTTTTTTAGAACTTCCTTCCGTGGTTGCATGAACAGTACTTAATCCAACATTTGGCGCTACGTTGTTTGGATGCAAGGTACGGTATACCTCATTCATTGCATACAACTTCGAAACCATATCCTCAGTATACCCATCGCATGACGCTGCATTTATTATTACTTCATAACAAATTTTCAATAGACGTTTATACCTCATTGTTTCAGGCCTCTGATCCTTCTCGTCATAACTGCTTGGAATAATAGTATATCTGCGTTTTATATCCTTTCTCCACCGGTCTAATATGTACTTTTCAGGCAACCCACGAACTTTTCTAGATGAAACTATGGCAAGGATATGTCTACACAGTATCCCTCGCATCTCAAAAAACCCGCATAGACACTTCGCCTCCAACTCGGCCTCATTAAAGTAAACAGTATAAACAACCTCTTTGATGAAATCTTCATTTTTAATTTCATCATCGACATTGTAAGTTGCGATAACTCCATCCTGTTTCTGAAAATGGCAATGGCAATAAATCATTCCCATTATCTCGGATTGAACCTCCCTGAATTTGGCATTCGTGTACACTTCTTGAAACTTCTTCTCAAGTGCCAAGTGTGATATGAGCGGAATTGTGAAGTTAAATGAATGAAAGTCTGCTTGATTTTCATTCTCAATTTTTTTCTTCAATGCACTGTCGAACTGATCAACAAACTCTTTTAGGTTTGTCTTAGCATGCACATAGCCATCGAAGAAAGCGTTCATGCTCTCACTGCACTGAGTTGTACTCATTCCAGCCCAAAACGAATTCTTCAAATATATCGGTACCCAAAACTCTCGCTCTGCATATAAGCTTTGCAACCAACTATTTTCTTGCAAGTTATACGTTGTAATAAGGACGTTCCAACCCAGCTCAAACTCCTCGATAGTAAGGGAGTCATATACACAAGATAACAATTTACTTTTCAAGCCACATTTGTATTGACAATGGGCACCAAGCTTCTCAGGGACCTTGCGCAGTATGTGCCACAAGCAATATCTATGACGCGTGTTAGGGAACACAATGGCGATAGCATTTTTCATTGCGCGATCTTGATCTGTAATAATAGTATTCGGCGCCTTTCCATCCATGCAATCAAGCCAAGTTTTAAATAGCCACACAAATGATTCTGTATCCTCACTTGAAATACGCCCTGCACCCAAGAGGATTGACTGCCCATGGTGATTTACACCCACGAAAGGTGCAAATGGCATTCCGTATCTATTTGTTAGATACGTGGTATCAAAAGTTACCACATCTCCAAAGTAGTTGTACGCCCCTTTACTACGGGCGTCCGCCCAAAACACATTCCTCATCCTATCATCATCATCCAAATCCATTATGCCGTAAAACCCATCATTCTTGTATTGCATCCTTCGAAAATACTCAAGTAGTGCTTGTGCACCACCTTTCCCCAACCGTAGGTGACGTGCCTTATCAATGTAGTTACGACAATCTTTTTCCCCAAAGGGTACGTTCTCAAACCCACCCGCATCAGTCACGATAACTTGGAAACTCTTATTCATCCGTATGCCAGCCTCATCATTTGTATCCAAAACCCTCTTAACGGACTCACTAACTTCTCTATTGCATCTGAAAAACCTGGATTTTCTTGGACTTAACCCATGATTGTGCGTGTTAAACACCGATGTGACACACAATTTTTCATTCTTCAACAACACATTCATCCTTGCCTTGCAGTCTGTCTTGCTTGTTGGTCGAGGCTTAGAGACATTTGACGTCCGATTCCGTGCCTTGCCACCATGAGCACATCCCAGAGTGACATATAAGATAGTCCCATCCTTCGCCCTTTTACTCCTTTGCATCATTATCCCAAATCCACATTGTTTACCGCATTGTTTATAGTAAGCAACCAACTCATTTTCTGATTCAAAACTCATTCCTGCATTTGGCTCCTTAGTAATATCACACCCTGAAGTAGGCTCCGTGGATAGTGTCCCAGAACTGCCAGCCTCCTTGGTATCAATAGTATTACCCAAAGAGGCAGTAGATTGTGCTTCAATGTCTATTGAGTCTAGGGATGCATCACTAATTGCCTTAACAGAATGACTTTGTTGTGCAATATCTTCCTGATATTTAAAAGAAAACAATTATAATGGATCAATATCTATTGTGGAAAAGGATGGATATCCAGTACAATCATGTGGAAAATAAACTCATCACCTCACTGCCACATGGATATGGGTTGGCATTTGTAGGAGGAATAAATGCTGGTAAAGCGGAGCACGAGCTACTTGCTACACTAGAGCTAGCACTGGTAGCGGAACTAGGCATGGCAGTGGAACTAGGCATGGCAGCACTGGTAGCAGAAGCAGGCATGGCAGCGGGAGTAGGCATGGCAGCACTGGTAGCGGGAGTAGGCATGGCAGCACTGGTAGCGGAAGTAGGCATGGCAACAGAACTAGGCATCCATGGATATTGCTGCAATTTACAAAAAAAAAAAGGATTAAAAATTCGAAATTATCACCTGATTGCTCCATGGAAATGGGTAGGCAGTTGGAGGAGGTCCCATCACTGGTATGGTGGAACTATATAAGGCAGCGGAACTAGTCAAGGCAGCGGAACTACTCAAGGCAGTGGAACTACCCGATTGCTGCAACTTTTTAAAAAAATGCTTATAATTAGAACAAATACTCAAGTTCATAAGATTGGTGCCCATGTACTACTTTACCATCTGCATCACCTGATTGTTCCATGGATATGGGTTCGCATTTGGAGGAGGCACAAAAGATGGTACCCACGCCTGAGGCACTGGACCGTAGTAACCATGCATGTAGTTTGAAAAATCTGGATAATGTGGTCTCAATATGTCCTAATATAACACACAATATTCTTAATCAACCCGCATTGACTACACATAAAATAAACACACGATAACTGTTGAAATAATATTACAATACCTGGGTTGATGGATTTGCAACAGGTGATGTTATGCGAGATGTGTCTTCTTTCTCTTTCCCCATCTAGACAATTCAAAATAGAGTATTGAGATCTTGTATAAATCTAGAAAAGTGATAGCCTAAATGATAATGCAAACAGGTTGTTGATTTATGACTCTAAATTGGTTTATGACTCTTTTCCCATTTTGACTTTATAAATAGTCTTTTTTGTTTATAAGACATAATTACAAGAAATAATTAATATAAAATCCAAACCGGATAGACTATAATTTATTTATTTCCTTCTTTTTGCCTATCATTGATATAATTATAAGACATAATTACAAGACATCTTCTTTTTTCGAGAAGTACGATAGAATTATCAAAAAAAAAAATTATAAGATGTTAAAAGATCACTGATTCAATCTTTCTAGATGCAATTGATTCCTTTCTATCTAGTTTGTGCTTAAGGTAAGCAAATGCATGGGCCACAAATCTACTACTGGCTTAGCAGAATATCATGAAGTTGATAAATGGACTATATGCATGATAAATGGACTGAATCTAAGACTAATAAAACATGGTTAAAAATAGAAAGCATATATAGTATTTAGAATGAGAGAATTAGTTTGTGTTGTGTTTTCATTTTTTTTTTTCTAAATTGTAAACTAGTGTTTGTTTCATACGAGTTAAATAAACTTTTTTAGTAGCAAATTAATTAACTTGATTTTGATTTTTTTTTTCCAGAATTAGTGGAAGTTGTATGCATGCATGCCTAAGTTCAAAAGTTGAAATCTGAAGGTCAGTTCATATAAATATTATTCCTACATAAATAAACAACATCATGTGCAGATCAGTTTATTGATCAATAAATGACATAAATATTATTGAAGACTGCAAACAAAGATTTATTGATCAATTTATCATTCACTAATCATAAAAAAAGGGTTTTTAGAAAAAAAGCAACAAAAAAATCAGTTTCAATATAGAGAAATCAGCGTAAACGATGGAAGTCCAAACCCATGATTAGCCTGTAGAACTAACAATTTCCAAACCCATGTTACGTTCATAAGAGGCTGCGATTTCTGCATATTTCGAAGGGTGAATAAGTTGAGGGGAAAGAGAGATTTCGCAACTAACAATTATTAATCACAAACTAACTTCTAAACTGACTTCTCTGTATTTACAGAACTGTAATTTGGGCATTTTATTAATCATACAGAGACTTTTTCATAGATTTTTTCACATAAAACTAACCTCCTAATGTATCTCTCTTTCGGTAAGAAATTTTTTCAGAGAGTTTTTCACATAAAACCAACGAGATGAACAAAATCAGATGAAAAAAATCAAAAGTTTTGATCTTGGATCTTACTTGGTTCGACATTGATGGGTAGAAGGCGCGGGATCGATTTTGAAGTAAAATTAAACCCAAAACTGCCGACAGCTTCTCTTTTCTTTTCTTTCAAGCTTTTTCGTTTCATTTTTTTTTTTAAATATAGATGATGATGTGGCAAAATGCCACGTCATAGGTGTGCACATACAGGCATAAATTTTGCCTGTATGTAGCAGTTCTCTTTCCTTATATGCCCCCGCAAGATGGAGGTGTCATCGGTAACTGATTGAGCTGCATTATTGCATATTTTACCTATTTAAAACCAATAATTTTTAAATATTTTATTATTTTATCATTGGTTTTAGATGGAAAAATTGATTAAGAGGCATAAATCCAAGTTGTGAATTAAATTGATTAAAAGCATAGTTTATGTTTGATTTTATAACTTGTGATTTATTTGAGAAATAAATTATTCAAATGCACAACACACTATTAATATTTTATTTTTCATCTCTTGTTTAATTTTATTTATTTTAGTTTCTTTATTTTATTTTTTATTTTTTTGTTTTGTTTCAGCGCAGACTAAACGACATGTCGTTTGGTCGGCAGACCAAAACGACATGTCGTTTTCACCATGAAGTAATCTGCCGTCTGAGCTAAACGACGTGCCGTTTGTCTACAGACCAAAACGACATGTCGTTTTGAACTTTGATGGTTTCACCGTTTAAGCTAAACGACGTGCCGTTTTGTCAATAGACCAAAACGGCACATCGTCGACTTCATCTTCAACCTCTCAACGTCCGTCTTCAAGCTACAGTGCAGCCCACTCCAGCCGTGCGCTGCTGCCACCGTGGGCCGTCCTCCGCCCACCTGAAGCCACCAGCAACCCCAGACGACGCCGACGACCACCATGCACGGCCAAGCAACGCCACTGCACCATCACCATGCACCCCATGCACGGCCAAGAACCTTTCGGCCTCCACTGCACCTCTGCCCAGCCACATTCGGTCTCTCTCATTTCCATTACACCGAAAAGAAATAAAGCACATGGGCTGTTTCCTTTCGTGTTTCCTTTTCGGTCTGAATGCATT
Source organism: Pterocarya stenoptera (assembly GCA_003123785.1). Taxonomy (NCBI): domain Eukaryota; kingdom Viridiplantae; phylum Streptophyta; class Magnoliopsida; order Fagales; family Juglandaceae; genus Pterocarya; species Pterocarya stenoptera. The sequence continues at coordinate 760,998 of QEOT01000341.1, forward strand.
CGAAGACCAGCACATGCACTTACCTTCGGCTGGGCTGGGCATCCACACAGCAGAAAAAAAATAAATAAATAAATAACAGTAGTCGGCCGGCCAATTCACATGCAAAGACAGGAAAGAAAGTGATGTGCACCGAAGTGGAGAATAAAATAAACGGGATGTTTCGGTGGATGCAAGCTGAAGAGAAAAGAAGAAATAAAATAATGAAGACGCTGGAGCAGGAAGAAAAAAGAAAGAAAAGAAAAAGAAAAAAGAAAGAAAGAGAGAAGCGGGAACGAAGAGAAAGAAACCAGAAAAAGAAAGAAAAGAAGAAGAAAGAAGAGAAGAGCAGCTGGACGCACGGGAAGACGCTGGAGCAGGAAGAAAAAAAAGAAAGAAAAGAGAAAGAAAGAAAAAAGAAAGAAAAAAGAAGAGAAAGAGAGGAGAGAATGCGGACGCTGCACATGCCGAGAAAGAAAAGAAAAGAAAAAGAAAGAAGAAAAAGAAGAGAAAAAAAGAACACAGAGACGGGCAGACAGACAGCACGCTGGAAAGGAAAAGAAAGGAGAGGAAGAAAAGAAAAAGAAAGAAAAAAAGCAGTGAGAGATGAAGCCAAGTCTTCTGCATGTGGGAAACAGGGGCAGCGAAGCACATACTTTTGAAAGCCTATATAAGGCTTGGGGGAGTCTGTGAGAAGGGAGCGGATGTTAGAAGCTCACTAGAGTAGTCTAGGAGCAGTCTGTAGAATTTTAGGAGAAAATGCAGATGAAGTGAGGGAGTTTGGTGATGCAGTTGAGAGCCTAATGGACCAACTGTGTTATCAAACTGTTCTCCTTTATCTGCAGTCTCCACTTTTTTATTTTATTTTTTTATTTTAATTTATGTCATTTATTTTTTATGCACTTTAAATTAATGTCTTTATTTTTCAGTACTTTTAATTTCTGCACTTTTATTTTACTGTCCTTTATTTTACTGTCCTTTATTTTCTGCACTTTAATTTCCAGCACTTTTATTTTATTGTCATGTAATTTTCTGTTATTTATTTTCTGCAATTTATTTTGATGCCATTTAATTTTCCAGCTCATTTAAATTTCAGTCTTTTAATTTTCAGCAATTTAAATTCACAGTCTCGCACTTTAATTTCTTTAATTTTCACTGCAATCTCAAACAAAATGAATCTGGTTCACGACCAGTAAATCCTCTTTTCACTGCATTCTTCCATCCATTGTACATATCATCACTTTTTATTTTTATTTTCTCATCGTAAATATTTCCACCATTTTACACGGGTTTATTTTTAGCACTTTCCCTGTGGAGACGATCTAGGAATTCGTTCCTAATTACTACGCGACACGCTCCTGCACTTGGGATAGCCTTTTGTGCCTTTTCATTTCCGAACGAGTCAGTAACACCAATCTTGGATAGTAAAGGCTTCGTGAGCAAGTTAGCGAGCTGATCTAAAGTGTGAACATGATTTACCGTAATGCGACCTTTCTTGACAAGATCACGCAAAAAGGAGGTCGATTTCAATATGCTTCATGCCAGTGTGCTGAACTGGATTTCAGCTGAAGTGAGTTGCACCAATATTATCATAGAAAACCTGTGGAGGATGCTATAGATGGAGACCAAGTTCTATGATCAGTGAGTGAAACCATATTGTTTCAAAGGTTGCAGCTGCCAAGGTACGAAATTAAGCCTCTGTGGATGAGCGGGAGACAACTCTTTGTTTGCGTGCAGACCATGAAATTGGATTGGAGCCCAGAAAAATGATAAAGGTAGTGGTTGAGACCCTTGTATCAGTATTTGCAGCACAGACCGAATCAAAAAAGGTCTGCAATTTTAAGGGGTTGTTCTTTTGAATGAGGATTCCATGAAGCATTGTGTGCTTTAGATACTTGAGGAGTCTTTTGGTTGCAGTCCAATGACAAGCTATCGGTTTGTGCATGAATTAGGAAAGTCAATTCACTGCATAAGCAATGTCAGGTCTAGTTGAGCCAAGATATTGCAGTGCCCCAATGATTCTTCTATACTCTGTACTATTTATAGGGTTGGAACCATTAGTTAAAACTAGTGGGGTGCTGGTTGACATAGGAGTTTGAATTTCTTTGGCCCAATCCATTGAAGTTTTGGACAATAAGTCTCTTATGTATTTGTGCTTTGAAAGGAACAGACCCTTGGTTGTAGGAATAGCTTCAATGCCCAGAAAAAAGAATATAGATTGCCCATGTCTTTTACTAACAATGTGCTGCTCAGTTTGTTGATAATTTCAGCTACAAATGTGGAGGCATTTCCTATGATAATAATGTCATCAACGTACACAACACAGTAGCATAGAACATTGTTAAAGGCAAAGATGAATAAAGAAGTGCCTGTAGCTGAGTGCACAAATCCAAAACGCAGGAGAGCATCCCAGTGTGCCATGTACCATTGGCTGGGTGCTTGTTTCAAGCCATAGATACTTTTCTTCAGTTCACAAACATAGTGAGACTTTGATGGATCTTCAAGGACTAGAGGTTGACGCATAAATACTATTTCTTCAAGGCTGCCATGAAGAAAAGCATTATTGACGTTGAGCTGCCGAAGTGACTAGCCATTCATTACAGTAATAGACAGAATTAGTCAAATTGTTGCTAGTTTGACAACTGGACTTGTTAACATTGTATTTTGTACGCATTTGGGCTAGGTTCTAGCAACTTGGGTCTTCAGAGTTGGGCTGCAAAAACAAAGAAAATAGAATATAGGAGAGGGCGGCCGTGGGGTCAGGGAGTCTCCGATGCTTAAGCTAGTAAATATTTTTAGGGTTTGTAAATAATGAGGGGACGTAGAGTCTTTCCTCGTACCCGGGGGTCTGGGGAGGATAGATCATACCTGCTCCTGTAGAGCCCATGTCCTTGCCACTGTTCTGTTTGTCAGTCTTTTTAATGCAGCATGCCTCTACGACGACATCATTAATGTAGCGTGTTGCACGGATAGTGGTGCCTTTAATGCGGCATGGTTTCCTGAATTGCCTTACTCAGCTGGTACTTTTAGTGGTCTATCGATGTCTCCTTGTCGGAAGATCAAGGGTCCCCCTTGCTTCTCGTCGGTTTAGGCGGGCAGGCACTCGAAGATTGGACACTATTCGAGGGATCTCCAATTCAGTAAGTCTTATCCCCCTATAGGCCACTCCCCCATGGGGGTTGCTTCCAGGGAAGATTACCTGTGGGCTGAGCTAAAGGACGTTCTCGCTAGGTTGGGCCTTCTCTCTTTGTTCTTTCGATGGTTCCTTACAGAATCTAGAAAGGGGGAAAAGCTCCCTTACAGTTACCCCACCAATTCTCAGCAGACAAGTCCAATGGAAATTTTAAGTATAAACTCATCCTGACATCGAGGTCGGGGTCGCTTGGATGGGGTGCTTCCAGTTTTTGAGTCCAACGTGGTTCCTTGCTATTTGGTATGCCTGGTAACATTTCTTGTTCTGCCTTTTTTGGCACGTCTTCCAATGGATATGCTTGTACATGATGGCGTCTCTTTGACTTCAAGTCGTTTCGTGGACCATGTTCCACGGAATTCGAAGCATCTCTCCCTCTTTCCTTTCTCCCACTCGAAAGCGACCCTCGAATCCCCCCGCCTTGAGTAAGGGGAAAAAACCTCACTTGGAGGGGGTTGGAACGGATGGCCAGCCTGCTTCCTGGGCCCGGGTTCCTGAAGGGTGGGCGTTGGTCACTCCCAAGGTTCCTCGCCCTGTAGATTTGGTGATCCCGTCAAAAATGCCTCGCCGTTCTGCCGACGTGGAGATGTTTACGGACTCCTCTTCTTTGAGATCTTTAGAGCCATTACTGAGAGATACTTCGACCGAGGTCCCTACCAAGCCATCCCCACAACCCAGTGCTTGTGGCGTGCCTCCGAAAGCCAGAGGCCTTGCTGCCCGACTTTAGGGAGCTTTGACGGCTGGGGTGCCTAGACGAGCTAACGTGGGGCGGCGTCCTTCTAGTACCGATACGACAGTGACCTCTGCTTCTATGGCTCGTTCTGCCATCGGTGGCCACACTTTTGGTGATGAGTTCAAGATTATGGGCACGCCTTCCGCAGTGTCTTCATCTGCTACGATGGGACAAGGCGATCAGACTCCTAAGGTGGGTGGGGAGGTGCGCGAACTGCTCGGAGGCTTGGACCTTATTATCGAGAGGACAATCGTTGTAGCTTCGGGTATCAAGAGGGGAGAGCACCGAGCAGAAAGTGGGCTCCTTTTGGATGTTCTAGTCAGCAGCGGTTTGGGACGTATGCGCGAAGATCCACAAGCCCAAGCGGGAACTACTATTGTTGAGGCCTCCTCACCCCACGTTGAAGGAGTTGGGGGTTAGTCTCTGATCCTTTCCTTTGAAGAGGCATCTGACGGAGCCCATTAAAATGGGGCGACCACACAGGTGCTCGGTGGGGAGAGTTCGGTGGAGGTCATCCCTTCTTTGGCCCGATTGGAAACGGGGAGTGCCGCGCGAAAGCTATTGGCCAGGTCTTCAAGTGTTTATCCGGCTTCTTTCACGAGGTTCCTTTTATTGTTCCGCAGCTTCTTTTCATGTCTACTTCCTTTCTTTGTTGGTTTCCTAGTCTTCTTTTTCCTTTTTCTCTTTTTTTTTTCTTTTTTTTTTTTTTTTTATCATTCCACGTCAGCTTTATTTGTTTTCAGGGTTCCTCCAATCTAGCGACCTTCATCGTGGACAGCCAAGAGGCCATCATAAAACCAAGCCCTTCATGTGATGAGCTGGACCGCTCTACTATGGGCCCGTGGGGAGAGAGAAGAGCAGAATCAGTTGGAGCAGGAGTTGTTGAAGGTCCATTTGGCCTTGTAGGAGGCCAACCAGAAAGTTGCCAGACTTAGTAGCAGTTGAAAGGTGCTAAAGAAGAAGGCGAGGAAGGATGTCGAGTTGATGAAAAACATGGGGCAACTTGTCACCGGTCTCTAGAGAAACTTGTCCCATGTGCAAGGCATTGCCTCCAGCCTGGACAACCAGCTAAAATTGTCTGTGGGTGTTTGCGATACTGCATGGGCCGAAGGGTGTGCCGAGGGCCTTAGGTCGATGTGGGACCTTATTCTAGAGAGTTCACAGCCATTTTCGCAGGCCTTTGAAAACTACTTGTGGGACCTTGACCTTAATGAGGTCACAATCGACAGCGAGGCCTTTGAGCATGGCTCCTCGTTTCCCTTTTCTTCGTCCTTCGTCCCCCCCCCCTTTTTTTTTGGTCGGCCCGAGGGTTTTGACTGAGGGGATTAAGGAGTCTGCGTCGAGCAGGGGGTAAGCTTTATGGTTCACCTGGCGAGTGTTGAGCCCATTTTTTGTGACCCTGTTGGCTAACGTCTTTTTGCTTATAGTGCCTCCATCAGTCGGTTGTCCTCCTGGTGCCTTTCACTTTTGTTGTCTACCTCTCGGGCGCTCTTTACCTTGCCTATGCCTTTATTTTTTCCATTTTTCCACTGAAGAAGGGTAAAGAAGAAGTAAGTTAGTTTATGTTGGTCCTCGTTGGCTGCCATCGGCTTGGAGGGGATGGAAATCTCCTCTAAGCGTACAGCCACATAAGGATGACTCTGGTTGCCTCTACAGGGGAGAGGTCGGGAAGCACTTTACCAACCCACCCCTGTGTCCCTCCCGAGTTGCATCGTGGCCATAGAGTTGAATAGTCTGGGATGTGCTTTGCAACAATGGGGATCGAGGTATGTCTTCGAGCAACCTCAAGACTGGTCCTTCACGGGAGGGATAAGGTGAGAGGTAGGTTGTTCAGATAGTCCATAACTAGACCCGCTCTCGCTCGTTTACATTGCATATTTAGTTCTTAGCTGGAAAATAAACATGTTATCATAACTTTATCCTTAGCTTTGTAGGAATTAGACTTTGCAAACTAGGGCCCTTTGGCCTACGACGTGAAGCATTTATCACTTTTCGTTGTACCGTTGATATCCTCATTCCTTGGTGTAGTGTTCGGGCGGTCAATGAACCTTGCCCGCACTCCGTCGGGGAGAGGTCAGGATGCCTCAGGCCAACCTACAATTTATCCCCCGAGGGGTAACTCCTTCGGGCGGCCTTCGAGTCAACACATTCATTGTCCTGGTGTTTTGATTTTGGAGATGGTGTTTGATGTCGGGAAGTCAAAAGACTAGGCCTACATTCGGTTAAGGAGAGGTCGAGATGCCTCAAGTCAAACCCGCCCCTTTGATCCCCCGAGGAGGTAACTTTTTCAAACAGCCACGGGCTCGTCCACTCCTTCGCTTCGATGGGAGTCGGGGTATGTATTCGAGCGGCCAAGATGCTGGACTCTCTCTCCTCCATAGGAGGGTTCAACCCACATCTGGCGCACTTGCCCCTTTTACCCTGCGGGGAGGTAGTATATAAGGACAGTTTGAGTCTAAACCCATTCCCACTTGTTGACATCGTAAGGAAAGGTAAGATTTAGGCCAGGCTGTTGCTAAACCCATTCTTCGCTTTCAACAGAGGCCGGGGTAGGTATTTAGGCCACTAAGGGGATGGACCGGCACTCTTCTGTGGGAGGGGTAGAGCAGCCTTTGGCGTAACCCATCCCTTTAAATCCTGCGAGGAGGTACGTTTTTGGGCAGTCTTTCACTAGACTCGCTCCAGCTTATTGACGCTTACGAGGAGGGTAATTTTTATTTTCAGGCAGTTAAGGACTGACCCGCACTCCACCACGGGAGGGATAAATCAGCCTTAGGCATTACACCCATCTTTATGGTATCCTGCGGAGGAGGTAAGTTCAGATAGTGAATTAGCTGGTCCGTTTTTCACCGCGATAGGGGTTGGGGTAAATTGTTCAGGCTGACGGTGGGGGCATGACCCGCTCTCCAACGCAAAAGGGGTAGTGCGGCCTTCGACCTTGCTCTCCCTTTGACCCTGCAGGAGGTACGCTATTTGGGTAGTTTAAGACTGGACCAGCTCCCGCCCATTGATATTACAGGGAAGGTAAGTGTTGGGTCAGGCTGATGCTAAGTCCACACTTGGGTGAGGTGGAGATCGGGGTAAGTTATTCAAGCCACCGGGGGGGACAATACCAACTATCTACCGAGGGCAGGGTAGAATGTCCTTCTGCTTAACTCTCCCATTTGGCCCAGTGGGGAGGGAAGTTGTTCGGGTAGTTTGAGACTAGACCTAATCCCGCATTTAGCCAAGGGGACCCACACTTTTACGTGGGAAGGATGAAGCAACCTCTGGTATACTCACCCTTTTGGTACCCCACTGGGGAGGTAACTTTTTCGGACAGTGATGTGGCTGGTATGTTCTTCACTGCGATGGGGATCGGGGTAAAGCGGACTTCGGCCTGGTTCTCCCCTTTAGCCCCGCGGGGAGGTAAGTTGTTCGGACAGTTTAAGACTGAACCCACTCTCTCCCGTTGACATCGCAAGAAAGGTAAGTGTTGATTGAAGATTTTGCTATTGAAGATTTCATTAATTGGAAATCGTTTTTGTCGCTTTGAAATGGGTGTGGTATGCTTTCTTGAAAACTCACACTTTTCATTAATCAATAATAGTTCCCAACATTTAACTATTAAATTACAAAACATGGAGAGATAGGGCCTTCAGTCAGGGAGCTTTCACGTGCGATGTTTTTGCCTTTAGGACTATGCACCCTTCCACTCCCTTCCGAGCCTGGCAGGACGAGTCGTAGACTAAGGCTTGCCTGGGCTCCTTGAGCGGTGCATGTCCTACTCTCTTTTGGAGGTGCTATTACCCGGAACCCCACCGTCTTTCTACTTCAGCTCCTGGACGTAGCATTCTAGTGCCAAAACCTGTTCTCCCCTAATTTCTCCCACGACTTGAGAAGTCGGGAACTTAATCTTGAGGTGGTAGGTCGATGTGACCGCCTGTAAGTTATTAAGGGTGGGCCTATTGATGATGGCATTATAAGATGACGAGACCTTCACCACCAGGAAATTGACCATTCAGCAATGCAGGAGGCACTTCCTACAAGAACCGACAGCGCGATGGTTCCCACAGGGTGAACCATATCCTCGAAACCCTTCAGTTGCATGGGGGTTGGATATAGCCGAGTAATGTTTATTCCCATTAAGGTGAAGGCTTTCCAAAAAGGGATATCGCGGAGCTCCTATTGTCGATGAGGATTCTCTAGGTGGTGAGGTTAGCAACCAACATGTTTACCACTAGCGCATCATCATGGGGGGGGTATAGGACCCCCTCTTCGTCAGCCTCCCCGAAAGAGACTGCCGGGCTTGGTTCACTCTAGTTGTGCTTAGTGGGGTGGTACTCTGCCGAGTACACTTCATGGTACCGAGCTCATCGTGCATGCACCCTTCTACTAGAGGAGGTAGCACCCCTGCAGACGAATCCTCTTGCAATGGTCCTAATTTCTCCTCGTGGGGGCGAGTGAGGGTGATTTTGTTGTGGCCTTCGTGCTGGCAGTCTTCACCGTGGGCTTTCTTCCCTTCTGCTCCGGTCAACCCGATCTGTGCTCCTCTCCATTGATTTTCACCTTCTTTCCTGTTCCTGTCTCCAGGCAAGCGAATAGTACGGTTTCGTTCACTCCGCATGCTCCTTCCTCCCTTGTTGGGAGAAGCAATCCTCAGTATTGTGCGAGGTGAACCTGTGCTATGTACATTAGTGGTGGCCAATGCCTAGGTCCTCGTCCCCGTGGGCAGCAAAGTGGTTGGCCTCATGGATGGTAAAAGCCGGTCGGTCGAAGGGAGGTCCTGATCCCCTCGTTGGGGCTTCCTCCCTATTCTTGTCGTAGAAACTTTTCTCCAACTTGTCGTGGGCTTTGGCCTTTGCTAAAGCCTTGGTCTTCTTCTCCGCTCACTCCAGTTCCTTCTTTCTCGGCTCAGTCAAGGCCCGAAAAGTGTCTTCAGCATTGATGAAATTGTCGGCCCACTCCATGAACTCCCGCAGCGTGACAGGAGTTCTTCTTGCGAGGTCGTCCATGAACTGGGATCAGGGCCAAACTCCCCCCAGGAGCACCACCAAGGTTATCTTCTCGTCCTAGTTGTTGGTGGGCATTCGCTCCTTGTTAAACCTGAACAGGTACATCTTCAAAGTTTTCTCTTCACCTTGTTTAATGGTGAGGAGGTACGCTACTGGGCGTCGCCTTCTTCAACTCGACATGAATTGGGTTAAGAACAGTCAGGCCAGGTCGCGGAAACTATCTACTGAAACAGGTGCCAGAGACCCGAACCATACTCGTGCTGGGCCCTTCAAGGTCAATAGGAATGCCCTGCACGCTACCTCTATGGGGAAGTCGTGCCATGTCATGTGCACCTTGAAAGTGTCCAAGTGCTTAAGGGAGTCAGTTCCCCCGTGGTTCTGTGTAGGGTAAGCTTGTGCTTGTGAGCAGCTGGTCTATCGACAATGACATGCCCACTTTCTTTGCAATCTCTTCATATTTCCCTTTGAGATTGTGGAGCTCATCTTGCATGTTTTTCCTCTCCTCTTTTTCGTTCGCCCCAACGCCCGCGTTATGGGACTCTACATGTTCGCTATTATTGGGCTCCGCCTCTTCGTTATGCTATTGTTAAGGTTTCCTGAGGTCTTCATTCTCCTTGCAAAGTTTTTGTACTTCGCCAGTTAAATTTGCTACCTAGTCCTTCATGGTCTTTAGTCTTGCCTCCATGACGACTTCTTCTTATCCACGAGTTGTCTGAGAACGGGTTGTCACAAGCATATGAAGTACATGCAAGATCTATAAGGATCTTATAAGTTATCCCACAGACGGCGCTACTGTTAACGTCATCTTTCGTACGCCTTTGGGCCAGGTTCCAGTAACTCTGGTTTTCATAGCTAGGCCTGCAAAAACAAAGAAGATAGAAGCTGGGAGAGGGCGGCCTTGGGGCCAAGGAGTCTCTGATGCTTAAGTTAGTAAATATTTTTGGGGTTTGTAAATAATGATAGAACGTAGAGTCTTTCCTCATACCTGGGGATCAATATTCATACTGGGGGTCCTAGGAGGACAGATTGTGTCTACTCCTATGGAGCCCATCTCCTTGCCACAGTTCCATTTGTCAGTCTTTTTAATGCGGCGTGCCTCTATGATAATGCCATTAATGTGGCGTGTTGCCCAGGTAGTGGTGTCATTAATGCGGCATGATTTCTCGATTTGTCTTGCTCTACTAGTACTTTAGTGGTCCATCGATGTCGCCTTGTCAAAAGACCTAGGGTCCCCCTTGCTTCCTGTCGATTTAGGCGGGCAGGCACTTTAAGGTTGTACGTTGTTCAAGGGATCTCCAGTTCGGTGAGTCCCATCCCCCTGCAGGTCGCTCCCCCATGGGGGTTGCTTCCAGGGGAGATTATCCGTGGGCTGGGTCGAGGGGTCCGTTCTTTCTGGGTTGGGCCTTCTCTCTTTATCCTTTCGGTGGGTCATTACAAGCCTGATAGAAAGGGGGGAAAAACCCACTTACAAGACTGAATGTTTGGGAATAATCGATGCATGGTCTTTGGTGGAAGGCTTTAGCGACTAGGCAGGCTTTGTGCCAACTGATGGTTTTGTTTGGGTTTCTTTTCTTGCAGAAAAAAAAATTTGAAGCCTACAAGATTTTGACCCAGTGCAGGTGGAAAAAGTTTCCAAGTTCCATGGCAGTGCAGTTATTTCTTCAAACATGGCCTTGCACCAAAGTGGGTCTTTGAGTGCTTGACTGACACATGTGATAGTATGAAGTTGTTTGGGACAAAAATTGTTCTTCATAGACCTAGTAGTCATGGTATGGATCCTTTGAGATACAATAAGAGTTGGAATGGTTACTTGAGTAGGTGGTGTGGCTGCTGTAGTGTCTAGATTTGAGGAGAGGAGGGATATCTCTTCTTGAGGTTCCGTGGACACTGGCGCTAAAGGAGCTTGGTTGTCTAGTGGTGCAATCTGCAGCAGTGGTCCATCAAAAATAGGAGCTGCCGGTATGTTGGACTCAAGAGTGGACTGGTTATTGATGATCTTTAGAGGATAGACATTTTCATCAAATGTGACATGTCGAGAGACATATAGACACTGAGTTGGTATGTGAAAGCATAGGTAGGCACTTTGTGTACTTGAGTATCCAAGAAACACACAAGGGACAAATTTGGATTGAAACTCGTGTGTGTTGTAAGGCTTTAACCAAGGAAAACACAAGAAACCAAATGATCTAAGTTTGAGGTAGTTTGGAGCTTCATTGAACAGAGTTTGAATAGGAGATTTGTGGTTAAGAGCAAGAGAGGGGTTGTTGTTATGAGATAAATTGTTGTTGCAAAAGCATAGTACCAAAATTTGGTAGGAAGATTTGCTTGACTAAGAAGTGTTTTTTCCTATTTCCACAACATGTCTATGTACGTGGTGTAAAACAATGAAAAAAAAATATGGATGAATACAGAGAGGCCAACTTGCCTTTCCGATTGACTTTGCTTGATTTAAATAATACACCAGTGAACATGTGGTTACAGCTTTACAAGTTAAACATGGAAAGTATATTACAGCTTTACATGGAAAGAAACCAGATTTACAGGAACAAAAAGATGGTAACGGATACAAGAGAAGATCAAGGAATTGGTGGAGTAAAGTCTGGGATTTGAATATGTGCTGCACTTTCGGGATTTCCATTTGTAGCTGCTGCTTTGAAGGACTCATTAATGTTTGCTGCATTCTTGGCTGTTTCAATGGGATTTGGTCTAACACCCCCCCTCAAATTAATGGGGATCATGATCACCACTAATTTGGACCGAAGAAAAGTAAATCTTGGAGCCGTTTGACCCTTTGTGAATATGTCACCAATTTGGTCTACAGTAGAAATATGCTTTACTTGGACATCTTTATTGAGGACTTTCTCGCGGATAAAGTGGTAATCAACTTCAACATGCTTTGTTCTAGCGTGAAATACTGGATTGGATTCCAAAGCAATGGCTCCAATATTATCGCACCAAATTGTTGGAGTAGATGAAAGTTGAATGCCAAGTTCTTTCATGAGCATCCTTATCCAATATAGGTCAGCAGTTGCATTGGCGATGCTGCGATACTCTGCTTCAATGCTACTTTTGGAGACTATAGGCTGCTTTTTTGCTGTCCAAGTGATTAGGTTGGGGCCAAGGAATATGCCATAACCAGTTGTGCTTCGTCGGTCATCCGGATTGCCCACCCAATCAGAATCACAATAAGCATTGAGATTAATATCACCAGAGGAGTAATAAAGACCGTAGTCAATTGTACCTTTGAGATAACGAAGCACACGTTTTGCTGCAATCCAATGGGGCTCAGGGGGACTGTGCATAAACTGGCATAGCTGGTTTACAGCATATGAAATATCAGGCATGATATTGTACAATATTGAAGAGCTCCAATTACACGGCGATATTCAATTGGATCCATCAAGAGATCACCCTCTTCTGATGAAAGTTTGGGCCCTGCTGTGGTTGGACAGTTTAGGGGTTTTGCACCTACCATTTTGGTGCTTCAAGTAGGTCGGTGATGTATCTTGTTTGACGAAGATGAAGTCCATCTTTGTTACGGGTTGCCTGGACACCTAGGAAGAAGCTGAGTTCACCCAAGTCTTTAACAAGAAAGGATTCTTTAAGAGACAAAATAAATGAGTCAATGGCAGTCTTGCTTGAACCAGTTACAAGGATGTCATCCACATAAATCAGCACATTAATTTCACAGAATCATTTGTATAGATAAACAAGGAATAATCAGCATTAGATTCAACAAAATCATATTCCAAAAGGGATTGAGAGAGACGACGAAACCAAGCACGCGGTGCTTGTTTCAGGCCATATATTGACTTGTGTAATCGACAGACATGATCTGAAAAATTCTCATCAATGAATCCTTTAGGTTGCTCCATAAAAACTTCTTCGTCCAAAAAGCCATGCAGAAAAGCATTGGAAATATCCCAACCTAACACACAATCTCTGCCTCTTCTCTCTCAAGATAATCAAACCGAACCCATTCCGCCCTCAATCCCGCATGAAACCCATTCAATCCTGCATGAAACCCCAACTTCAATCCTCCATGAAACCCAGACTTCAATCTCGCATGAAACCCAGACCGAAACCTAGCCTGAAACCCAGCCACCCTACCCCGAAACCATTCCGTCTCTATCCACCCATACTGAAAACAGAGTTACTACTCGATCTATGACCGGCAACTCCAAACCCAAACAGTTTCCACACTTCACCGTATACTCAACACGCTACCCATTGCAGGTACTGACAACGGTGGTCACCAAGCCTGAACCATCCACCTACGCACAAGTTGTGACTTCTCTCGAGTGGAGAAATATAGTCTAGACATCTATATCCTCTTTGTTGGCTAGCATAGCCAAGAAAAATGCACTCTTTACTGCGGAAAGAGAGTTTGTGTTTTTCATATGGTCTGAGTAAAGAAAAGCAAGCAGATCCAAAAATTTTCAAATGAGAATATTTTGGAATTTTTTTATGAAGCATGTAAAAAGGGGTTAGGTTGTTTAACACTCATGTTGGAAGTCTGTTTATTAGATATACAGATGTAAGAAAAAGCATCAGCCCAATAAGTATTAGGGAGGTGAGATCGAGCTAGAAGAGTTAACCCGGTCTCAACGATATGACAATGTTTTCGCTCAACAATCCCATTTTGTTGAGATATGTGAGGACATGTTAAGCGATGAAAAATGCCATTTTCTTGTAAAAAATTTTTAAAGGTTGTGGAAAGAAATTCACCACCATTGTCAGATTGAAGTTGTTGGATTTTACAAGAGAAGACGTTTTCCACAAGTGCTTTAAATTTTGTAAAAATAGCAAACACCTCATGTTTAGATTTAATGGGATATAGCCACATAAAGCAGGAAAAATCATCAATAAAGAGAACGTAGTACTTAGCCCCACCAGCCGAATACACAGGAGAAGTCCATACATCAGAATGAATAAGAGCTAAATGCTGAGAAGATTGACGAGTAGAATCATTAAAAGGTAATTGTTTTGATTTCCCCAAAGGACACGATGAACAAAAGTCAGATTTATTTGAATTTGAAACATATAAATATTTGGAACGAAACAAATCATTTAACACAAGTTGAGACGGGTGGCCTAATCGATCATGCCACATATCGAGAGTGGTGGACACGCCGACATTGGCCATAAAACATGAAATTTTATTTGAAGAAGTTTTATTTTCTGCTATGGGATAGAGTCCATTCTCAACTTGCCCCTGGAGTAGAAGTCGCCCCGTGTTGTTCTCCTTCACAGAAAAATCACTTCCAGTTAGAACAAAATAACAATCATTGTCTAAACAAAAACGATTTATGGAGATTAAATTTGAAGATGCATTTGGACAATGAAGGACATTGGAGAGATTGAAATTTGAATTCGGTGTTTTAAGAGATGAGGTACCCATGTTTTTAATCACCAAACCTGAACCATTTCCAACGGTTATAGTGTCTCCTCCGTCATAGGGCTGCGAGGAGGTGAGATTTGCTGTGTTACTGGTGATATGGGTGTTGGCCCCACTATCAGCATACCACACCTGTTGAGCATAAGAGTTGTTGCCTTCAGCAGCCATTGTAGCAAGATCTGATGGTGGTAGTCGACCTTGGTAGGTGAAATCAAACCGATGATAACAATCAAGGGCTTTGTGGCCTTTTTTCTCACAAATTTGACAAATGGGCGGGTTATCACCTGTTGGTGCAGCATTGGGCCTATTATTGGACGAGCCCACGTGATGGGGTGGGCGATTTGGGGATCAGTTCTGTTGTGAGAAGCCCAGCCCGGTAGGTTTCTTTAGGGATCCAGGCTTCGGATGAGATGCAGTGAAGGCGAAATTTGTCTCGACAGTTACAGAGGAAGGAGGCGCCTCCATTAACGTCTCAAACTTGAGCAGCTCAGTCTGGAATTCATCAATGGGCAGATCCTGATCTCTGGTTGCGAAAGTGTAGGAAGTTACAAACGCCATGAAATGCGGTTTGAGGCCACTCAAGAGATAGGTGATTAAATCTTGTTCTTCAACTGGTTTGCTGGCAGCAGCGAGTTGATCAGAAAGGAGTTTGGCTTCTTCAATATATGAAAGGCAAGATTTATTTCCTTGTGATATTGTTTGAAGTTGCCGTTTGAGGAAGGCAATTCTGGAACGCGAGGTAGATGAAAATCGGGCTTGGAGAGAGTCCCATACCTGTTTCGAGGTCTCCAAATTAAGAACGGTGGAAACTAGCTTTTCCACAATTGAGGCATATAGCCAACTGAGAACGCTGTTATCTTGTTTAGACCAGCGTGTATATTCTGGATTGAGCGTGTTATCTGGGAGAGTCTTGGTTGGAGCAAGGTTGGTTCCATCAACAAGACCAACCATGTCATAACTCTTCAAAAAAACAAGGAATTGGATTCTCCATGTAAGGTAATTGGAGCCATCCAATTTGGGAAACTGGGGAGTAGTTTGGGAAGAGGCCATTGTGTTTGTAGAAAGTTGCGGAAGCAAAGTGTATAGGATCTGTTGTCGTTAGCCTTAGAGGCCTGATACCATGTAAAACAATGAAAATCAAATATGGATGAATACAGAGAGGCCAACTTGCCTTTCCGATTGACTTTGCTTGATTTAAATAATACACCAGTGAACATGTGGTTACAGCTTTACAAGTTAAACATGGAAAGTAAATTACATCTTTACATGGAAAGAAACCAGATTTACAGGAGCAAAAAGATGGTAACGGATACAAGAGAAGATCAAGGAATTGGTGGAGTAAAGTCTGGGATTTGAATATGTGCTGCACTTTCGGGATTTCCATTTGTAGCTGCTGCTTTGAAGGACTCATTAATGTTTGCTGCATTATTGGCTGTTTCAATGGGATTTGGTCTAACACGTGGCACTATTCTTCTCTAAAATACTATGGATTTTATTATTCATTCAAGGTTAAATACTAGTAATTCATTTGTTAATAGGAAAGCCTGAAATTATATTGGATTCTACTCAATTCATTCCCCTCTGATCATGACAAAATCAGCACAATAAACTTGGATATTAAGGTGATCAGACACAATAAACTAATTATTACTAATAATAATTATAAAAAAGCAACAAAAAAAAAAAGTGGCTGGACTGCACCCCATGATTGGTATTACAGTGGTTGGACCATTCAAAGGGATTATTACATGTCTTTCAGTCGGCGAGATATTTTTAGCTTTTAACTTTCTTACAAGTTTACTTAGCTTTTTCTTTCTTTCTTCTTTCCCTAATTTTCTGATCCTTTTTTCTTAATGGAGAGAAATATATACCAAAGATTTGGGAGGTTATGTGACACCCCGTATTTTAGTATATTTTAATTGAAAGAATATTTTAATTAATTTAAAATCTTAGTTCTCTTATTTTAAATTTATCAGATTTCTCATTAGATTATTTTTACGATTTTGAAGCTATGAAATTTATTTTAATGTGCTTGCTAGATATTAATTATTGTTTACATTTAAATTTGTCTTTTGTTTTATTTTATTTTATTGTTGGACTTTAATTATTTTATTTATTTATTAATATTAAATTGTAGTATTTTTATTTGACTTTTATTTATTTTTTCATTTGTTGGACTTACTAATTTTTTGGACCGGGCTATTTTGGGTTAGCCTTTTTTTTTTTTTTTGGGCCCAACCCATTTGGATTCTAGCCCAAGTTTTGAGCCAACCCAGCCCATTATTTTCTTTTACCACTCGGTGCCGTTTCACTCCCAGCCTTAGGGCTTCTTCCCCTTCTCTTCTTCCTTGTTCTTTCATTCTTCTTCTCCTGCGCCGACCCCTCTCTATTTCCTCTGCACTGCTATGTTTTTGTAACACTTCACACACAAACAGGTGAAAAGGGGTGTACTCACTTAGAGGGTGAGGACCTCCAGAATTAAGAACGAGAGGTAGAAGACGATAGAATTGAGGGAAAAGTTCTGAGTATTACTTTTTGCATAAAATCTTAACAAATCGTCCTCCTGCCTATACATTCAGCAGAGGTATAACAGAAAGTGGTCCCAACCAATGGGATAATGACACATAAAGCAGATATAAAGTAGACAATACAAATATAAAGTGCATAAAATCGTAAACTAATAAGAGTGTCTATAATTGTAATTTCCGCTCAATGAATGATAAAGTTGCTACTGCATCCACGTGTACGTTCCAGGTGCTTCCTCATTGCTGATCCAACGGCTACGAATTAATTACCTTTTCACCAACCCTTTTGACCACGGGCCTTCAGAACAGACTCATCACTTCGTCTTTCTCCTTTCTTCGATTTCACCCAACACAACTCTGCACATCTCCCTTTCGTCCCACGGCTGTAACAATTCCCCACCGTTAGAACACCTTGCCTACAAGGTGGGGATACTGATCCTTCAACCCCGCGTACGACTCCCAAGTGGCGTCTTCCGGTCCCTGTCCATGCCATCGTATCAGCACCTCCGTGCACGGCTTGTTGTTCTTCTTCACCATACGACGAGCTATGGCTTCCTCGGGTTCGGGTTTCAAGGTCCCTGCAGCATCAATGGCTGGTAGGGTTGCTAAAGGTGTGAACTTTGCCCCGATTTTCCTCTTCAGCTGAGACACATGGAAAGTGGCGTGGATCTTGGCGGATGGGGGTAGATCCAAACGGTATGCCACGGATCCGACCCTCTCTAGCACTTGAAACGGACCGTAGTACCTCGGAGCTAGCTTGAGGTCCCTCCTCTGCGACACCGAAGTCTGTCTATAGGGCTGTAAACGAAGGTAGACCCACTCCCCCACGGTAAACTCCCTCTCCGATCTCTTCAAGTCTGCATATTTCTTCATTCTTTCTTGGGCCCGATGTAGATTTAATTTGAGGGTCTTCATCATTTGTTCTCTATCTTTCAACTCGTCATCCACTAATTCGTTCCTTGATGTACCTGGCATGTAATTCTTGAGGCGAGGTGGGGCATACCCGTAGAGGGCCTCGAATGGAGACAGCTTTGTGGACGAGTGAACATTGGTGTTGTACCACCATTCGGCCAAAGGAACCCACTTGGACCAGTTCTTTGGTTGATCTCCAGCAAAGCAGCGAAGGTAATTCTCCAAACTTTTGTTTACTGCTTCCGATTGACCGTCGGATTGTGGGTGGTAGGCTGTTGAGAATGCCATCTGTACGCCCTGTAATTTAAAGAACTCCTGCCAAAAGTGACTGGTAAAGTTTGAGTCTCGGTCTGAAACTATGGTTAATGGGAGGCCGTGTAGTTTAAATATGTGTTTGAGGAAGAGTTGGGCTATGTGTTTGGCTGTGTATGGATGAGAGATGGGGGTGAAATGGCTGTATTTTGTGAGTCGGTCCACCACGACCCATAGGCTGTTATACCCTTGTGAACTGGGAAGGCCCTCGATAAAATCCATGGTTATGTGTGACCAGGGTTGGGATGGCACGGGTAGGGGTTGTAGAAGTCCAGCAGGGTAACTGTTCTCATGCTTCACTCTCTGGCACAAGTCACATTCTCTCACAAATCTTTTAACATCTGCCTTAAGTCCCACCCAATAGAACTCCCTTCGAGCTCTATGCATGGTTTTATCAAAACCAGCATGACCCCCTAAAGCACTGCTATGCACCAATTCCAGCAATTTATTCTTAAAAGAATCATCATTGGGTACACATATTCGGCCTTTGTACAACAACAGGCCCTCTCTACACGTGTAGTGGGGTGGCAGGGGTTTGGAGACTAACTCCTGAAACTGCAGATCCTTCTTGCATGCCATTTTTAACTCAATCAACCAATCTACTGTAGGAAATGATATTAAGCAGAGTACAGCTTGCTCTGGTTCCACTTTTCTGGAAAGTGCATCCGCCACGCGATTCTCCTTCCCCTTTTTGTACTCAACCACAAAGTCGTAGCCCAATAGTTTAGTTAACCATTTTTGTTGCATAGGGGTGCCAATCTTTTGGTCCAGTAAGTATTTTAGGCTTTCTTGGTCAGTTTTGACGGTAAAGGACTGACCCAATAGATAAGGGCGCCACTTGTGTACTGCTGAAACGAGAGAGAACAACTCCTTATCATATGTAGAGAGTTGTAATGCTTTTCCTTTCAGTTTCTGACTAAAATAAGTAATAGGTCTGCCCCCCTGCATAAGTACCGCCCCCACTGCCCCACCTGAGGCATCGCACTCGATGGTGAACGGCTGGGAAAAATCTGGTAGGGCCAAAACAGGTGGCTGTGTAACTGCTACCTTCAGCTTTTCAAAGGCCTCCCGTGCCTCATCTGTCCATTCAAAGCTGTTTTTTCTAAGCATCTGAGTTAGAGGTGCTGCTATTCCCCCATATCCACGAATAAACCTCCGGTAATACCCGGTGAGGCCCAAAAACCCTCTCAGCCCCTTAACTGAATTTGGGAGTGGCCATTGAAGCATGGCTTGGAGTTTCTCGGGGTCTGCCCGAACCCCCTGAGCTGATATTAGGTGTCCCAAATAAGTGATTTCACAACAACCAAATCGACACTTCGTTAATTTGGCAAATAGTTGCTGTTGCCGCAAGGTTTCCAAAGTAATTTTTAAGTGCTCCACATGCTCCACCTCACTTTTGCTGTATATTAATATGTCATCAAAAAACACCAAAATAAATTTCCGTAGAAAAGGTTTAAACACCTCGTTCATGAGGCTTTGAAAAGTTGAGGGGGCGTTAGTTAGCCCAAAGGGCATCACTAAAAATTCATAGTGCCCCTCGTGTGTCCGGAACGCTGTTTTGGGCACATCCTCGGGCCTCACGCGAATCTGGTGGTATCCAGAACGCAGGTCCAGCTTAGAAAAAATTTTAGAACCATGTAGTTCATCCATGAGTTCTTCTACTACTGGAATAGGGAACTTATCTTTGATTGTGACCTGATTAAGTGCCCTGTAGTCGACACACATGCGCCAAGTACCATCCGCTTTCCTGACCAGCAGCACGGGTGAGGAGAAAGGACTTTGACTCGGTTGGATTACCCCCGAGTTGAGCAGCTCCTTCACTATCTTCTCAATTTCATCCTTTTGAAAATAAGGATATCGATATGGTCGGACTGAAACTGGACCTGCATGGGGCAGCAGTGTAATGGCATGATCATGTGTTCTAGGAGGGGGTAACCCCTTAGGTTCAGAAAAAACATCAGAGTAGGCTTGTAACAGTTCCTGCACCAGCCCCCTTTCTTGTGGCTGGTCAATATTTTCTGGTTCATGGAGTAACTGTAACAGCACCCCCCGGGTCTCCAACTTGTGTTTCTTAGTTCTATCCCCTTCCTCAATAAGATGAGACGCTACCAGCCCCTTAATTTCCACAGCTTGGTTGAGATGGGTGAATTTCATCGTGAGGTTTTCAAAGTTCCATAGGATAGAACCTAAGCGCCTCAACCATTGGATGCCTAGCACCATGTCACACCCCGCTAACACCAACACATGCATGCTGTCCACAAAGCTGGTTCCCTGAATATTAAACCTGGTTTGCACACTTTCCCCTTCGCTTAAGAGTTGTTCACCACTAGCCACCCTCACCTTCACCTTCTTATCTCGATTAATAGGCAGCTGGGCCTTTTGCACTATCGCAGGATCAAGAAAGTTATGTGTGGAACCCGTATCAATTAAAATTATAGCCCATTGTGAGCCGACTTTCCCTTTGACCCTCATAGTTCTTGGGTTAAGGGAACCAGTGATTGCCTGCAATGATATCTCCGGACTAGCCTCCACCGTAGAGAGATCTAAGGTAGCAAGTGGCTGTTCCATTTCTGGTTTAGCCCCCATGTCATCTTCACCATTATCTGCCCAGACCTCCTCAAGTATATATAACTTCGGTTTTTGACATCTATGGCCAGGATTCCACTTGGAGTCGCAATAATAACACAATCCTTTTTCACGCCTATCTTTAATTTGGGCTTGATTAATTTTGTGAACTGGTATTTGAGGCTTAACAGCCCCTTTTGGAGGCTCAAAGTGTATGGCAGGGGGTGTTTTCAAAATTCCAGGTTCACTGGAAGGTAGTATGGGGGTACGGTGGTATCTCCTAGCCAAGGCCACATTCTCCTCTTGTAATATGGCAAGGCTATAGGCAGTTGTGAGATTGGGAGGGTTAAACATCCTAACCGGTACCCGAATCTCGTCTTTAAGGCCACTGAGAAAGCAACTCAGTTTAAGAGGTTCCGTCAAGCCTCTAAGCCGATTGGACAGGTTTTCAAAATTAGCCTTATAATCATCAATCGAACCAGTTTGGCGTAATTTAGTAAGTGATTCCATGGGATCATCATAGGCACTAGGGCCAAAACGCACTGACAAGGCCCGGACAAAAGAATCCCAATCTGTGAAAGCTCCCATTTCCTCCATATTTTGGAACCACACTAATGCTTGTCCTTCCATGTGGAAGGATGCCAATCTCAATTTATGTTGGGGTAAGGTATTATGAAAGGTGAAAAAATGGTTTACCTTATAAATCCATCCGTTAGGATCTTCCCCGTGAAATGATGGAAACTCCACGCGAACAAATCGTGGAAATACCTCTCCAAAAACTTCCCTGCGATTTTCCTGGTGTTGGTTAGTGACTAAGGATGATTCGGGTTCTTCATTGTACTGACTCTGTGATTTCTTTTTCAATTCCATGGTCAAGGCTGCTAGCTGGTTGCTGAACTCCCTGCGCAATGCAGTCATTTCCGTTTCCAGAGTTTTGAACTGAGACTCAGAGCACTTCTTCATGTTGGACAGCTCAGACTCAATGGCACGGTTCTGGGCATCTGTAGTTTTCTGCAAGGCATTAAGCCCTTCTTGTAATTGATTATATCTGGTTCCTTCAGCCATTACTTCTAAGAAAGGATCGGTGACAACTGATAGCACTTGTAACACTTCACACACAAACAGGTGAAAAGGGGTGTACTCACTTAGAGGGTGAGGACCTCCAGAATTAAGAACGAGAGGTAGAAGACGATAGAATTGAGGGAAAAGTTCTGAGTATTACTTTTTGCATAAAATCTTAACAAATCGTCCTCCTGCCTATACATTCAGCAGAGGTATAACAGAAAGTGGTCCCAACCAATGGGATAATGACACATAAAGCAGATATAAAGTAGACAATACAAATATAAAGTGCATAAAATCGTAAACTAATAAGAGTGTCTATAATTGTAATTTCCGCTCAATGAATGATAAAGTTGCTACTGCATCCACGTGTACGTTCCAGGTGCTTCCTCATTGCTGATCCAACGGCTACGAATTAATTACCTTTTCACCAACCCTTTTGACCACGGGCCTTCAGAACAGACTCATCACTTCGTCTTTCTCCTTTCTTCGATTTCACCCAACACAACTCTGCACATCTCCCTTTCGTCCCACGGCTGTAACAGTTTTGTTCTTCCTCAAGCCGTGCATTAACTTCTTCTTCTCTTCTCTTCTCTTCATTTCTTTTTCTGTTTCTTCCTTCGGGTTCTCCATTTTCGGTTCCAGTTTTTCTCCACAAACCAGTGATTTTTCTGGTCTATCCGAACTACAATATTCCTCTCCTTTGCATTTTCAGTTTTTTCCTCTTCAAGTCAGTGAAGCCGCACGCCGTTTTGTTCCATGCGGTGAGCTACGTTCTCTCTCGGCCTCTCTCGGTCTCTCTCGCCCTCACGCCCAGCTCAACAGCATCACTGCACACTACCTCACGTCGGAACACCATGAAAACAACCCAACAACTTTCCTCTATTTTGCTATGCCAAAACAGTGCAGTTTTGTACTCTCAGCTCCTTTTTCCTCCCCCTGCCCGACCACCCACCACCTTCACGCACCTTCATCTGCCAGAGGAAGACACCGGAACACTTTCGGACACTGCCCAGCCACCGAGATCACCACCGTCGGCCTCCACTCAGCTCACTGTCCCGTAGAGCCTCCCTATCTCTATCGGTGAGCATGTTGTTTTTATTTTTCTTTGTTTTCTCTCTGTCGCATGAAGTGTTTCTTGTCTGGGTAGTTGAAATCCCATGCACGGTTGTTTTGTGAATTTCAGCTTGGTTATACGTGAGTCAACTTGGATCAGTTTCTAAACTACCCTCATCATCAAAATAATTATAAAATAATCATGTTTTGATGTTTTTGTATTAAGCTCAATTTATATGGGTTTTGTTTTAAATACAAGATTTTATAAATAAAAGAAATAAAGATTTGAAATATATTATTAGTATTAAAATATGAATTTTAGAAGTATATAGTAAGTGCAAGATTTTATTTTGAACCCTTCAAAAAGATATTATTTAGTCTATTTTTATTAAATGAAATTGTTGCTTCCCAATCTTTTTTGATCATTTTTGTTATAATTAGTAAGAATATTAATATGCGATTTTAGAAATATTCAGAGTTTAGTGGTCAAAGAAATTATGTGGATATTGAGGAATTTGGGAAGTGACGATATTTTAGGAATAATTAGAATTTTGGGTTTTTGAGGAATTAAAAATAGATTATTTTAGAAGCTTAGGCTTGAATATCGAAATACGAGATTGATTGAAAATTGATGGAAATTTACGTGATTATCTTATAGGTGATGATTATTTTTGCTCGGCATTGTCCAGGTAAGCGGGGTTCCTATGCTAGACTTTGCATAAAAAGAAAATGAACTGAGGTTGATTTATGAAAATGTGCATAATATATTTGTTTTTGAAAAGAAATGTGAAAATAACCTCAGTTATTTGTTCTTCATTACTCATTGAACTCTGATGAAAGAGAAAGGATTTTTGTCATGACTGGTGTAGACATGAGCTTATTTTCTGGCATTTTATTTCTAAACTGTGCGAAAGAGAGCGAACATGAAATTTTGTGCATAAATGATATTCTTGTGACCTGATTCTGTTCTGAAAATGTTATGTACTCTGATACGATATGATGTGATTTCTGAAACCTCTGGCATGACATTCTGTTTCTGTTCTGTTCTGACCTTACCACGGGTGTAAAACTGTGGCCTCTGTTTGGGTTGGTACCAAATTCTCTGTTTCTGGTGTACCCACTTTGGAAACAAAGTGGTTTTCTGCGTGGTCTATCCTATGTGCACACTCGGGGCTCCGAGAATGATAAGGGGAAGATTCACATTCTGTTTCTGCCTGGTTTGGCCACCGGGGATAGCACAACCCTACCACGGGGGTTAAACATGGTATATGATATGACATGATATGATAAGATGAAGATGTTCAGTTATGTTATGCCAAAGGGTTTTTGAATATGAAAATGGTTTTTGAATATGAAAAGGTTGAAAGGTCTCTCTGATTTTCTGATAATACATTTTGAGATGTGCATATGAAAATGAAATGTTTTGTTTTTGCATTCTGAACTTTCTGAAAATACTCATGTTTACATCCTAGTATATGTTCTCTACTTACTGAGTTGTTGATAACTCACCCCCTTATCTTCATAATATTTTCAGATGATTTTGGACTTTTTCAGCTGATGATCAAGACTGTGAAGCACTGGGTGAGATGACGTAAGAGTAGTGGATTAAGAATAGAAAGCCTTCGAAGAGTATTGGTGATTTTTGTTAAGAAATTTCATTGTGTTCTGATGTCTTGGTGTTTTGAAGAATTGATTATATTGAGGAATTAGTTTGAATCAAAATTCCTTTATAATATTGGAAATTTGGAGTCTATAATTATATTGTTGGAATGTGGGTTTAAGTGCCATGTAGAGAAGTCGATATTTTTGGGGTTACTGTATCGAGGATTTGATATATGGAGTTGTGTGGTTAATTAAATTTGAAGTGTTTACGTTTGATTTGAAACTTTTGGAAGTATATTAGCAGTGTTGGAGTTGATTACCGGGTAACATGAGTTAACTCTCCGGACCCTCGGGACCGGGGTGTTACAGGTTCTTCGTTATAATCTAGGTACGTAGTTAAACTAATGTTTTACGAAAATCATTTTTACAAATTAGTTTATAGAAAAATAAATATATTTTTGATGTTTGATTGTCATTTCAATTGCACTTTAAATAAGTAGTAAGTTCAATTGCAAGGCCTCAATAATTTCTTTATCTTTTCTCAGTAAAGTCCAAAGAACCTTCTGTAAAGGATTTAATTCCAATAACCACAAGGTAAGTTTTCGACAAGCCACAAGAGCAGGTTTTAAGGAATGGTGAAATCTGACAGCATTACATATTGTTAGCCAGAGCTCCCAGAGAATTAAAGCAGGAGTCTGCTATGCAATCAGATGAAGTTGCTCTAAACCAAAGAAGAATGAGNTGTTTGATTGTCATTTCAATTGCACTTTAAATAAGTAGTAAGTTCAATTGCAAGGCCTCAATAATTTCTTTATCTTTTCTCAGTAAAGTCCAAAGAACCTTCTGTATAGGATTTAATTCCAATAACCACAAGGTAAGTTTCCGACAAGCCACAACAGCAGGTTTTAAGGAATGGTGAAATCTAGCAGCATTACATGTTAGCCAGAGCTCCCAGAGAATTAAAGCAGGAGTCTGCTGTGCAATCAGATGAAGTTGCTCTGAACCAGAGAAGAATGACAAATCAAACAACTCCTGAAACAGAACATCGATACTAGAGATGAGCATCAGATTCAATATCCCCAACAAAACATTTGGAGCATTTAGGGGTCATTTGAACTCCACACCTTTAAATATTAGAATCCCAAGGGATCCCATTATTCTTCAACTTGCAGATAAAGACACTAGCTTTCAAGGGCAGAATGGAGTCCCAAATAAACTAATGAAGAAGTAAAAATTCCATTTGAGTTAAGATTCTAAACCCAAGTATATGAATGAAAACTTCAGAAATCAATGACATCTAATCTTCTTGCAATCTTCTTTTTGAAAAAAAACATGAAAATTTTAAAATGACACAATTTCACAGAATAAAAGGAATCATAATCTTCATATTTCATAGAACATCAAAATTAAGTGGCAAGAATATAAAGAGTTCCATAAAAGAGTTAAGTGGAGGGGAAGCAAAAAGTACGTACGTAATGAGTAGTCAATAGTAACAAACTTACTATGACTAAGATTATTTCTTTATTAGAAAAGTAATAACAAAAGATGATGAGACTCAACAAAAAAAAAAACTTTATTGGTACAAGCCACATGAACCTATACTAACCAAACAATAAATATCACAAAGGCACCAATTCTAGCTAGCTACGTCTAATATTATGGTCCATTTATTTTTGGATTGCCTATGTTTGTTCCACTCTGAAGAAACTTTTTCTGATTAAATGAAGCTCAGCTACAACATCTCTCATGTTCATTCGTTCTTCTGGCTGTTCGACAGAACATGCAACTCCAATCTGAAAAATCAAAACCAAGCACTCTTGAATTTTGTTTCTTCTTGTAATGTTGTAATTTTCGCCATTGTTTCTAGTGGTCTCTTCTTCCCTTTCTTGAAAAAGAATTGGATCAGCGATCTCTATTACTCCTTGAGGCAAGGCTGTCTTGACAAAGGAATGTAGGTTTAGAATGTCCCGAAAAATGTCATCAGTGGGTCTCTTTCCTGTGAACATTTCTAATAGAAGGATACCATAACTGTACATATCACCATGGGTTGACACCTCATTTCCGACACCATACTCTACAATTTAAAACATACACTACATTAGAAGGCAACATTAGTTTCTAAAAAGAAAAGAAAGAGCATTTATGTTAACAAAGAAATGATAGAAAGGTTTTTTCACCAGGAGCGGCATAACCAATGGTTCCACTTAATCCAATAGTGCTGGAGTGAGTGGTCGAAGAGCTATGGTTGCTTCCAGGAGAGAATCTTGCTATCCCAAAATCACCCACGTGTCCAATCATTTCATGGTCGAGAAGAACATTGCTTGGCTTTAGGTCACAATGAATGATTTGTGTCTGGCAATGATAATGTAAATATTCCAATGCACTCGCAACATCAATGGCGATATCCAACCTCTGGAAAAGATCTAGATTTCTTTGGTCTTGATGCATTTCATTTTCTGTAGCAGTTGGATGCAACCATTCCTCAAGGCTTCCGTTGACCATGAACTCATAAATTAGAGCCTTGAAATCATTACCATGATAATCAACACTTGAACAAACTGTAAGAACCTTTACAAGATTTCGATGTTTGATGTTTCTCAAGGTTTCACACTCAACAACAAAGCTTCTGAAGGCTCCATGGAGCAGAAGGTTGAGGACCTTGACAGCAATTATAGTTCCACCCTCATCAAGAACTCCTTTATAGACTGATCCAAAACCACCCACACCAATCAAATTTGTTGAAGAGAATCCATCAGTGGCTTTTAGGAGACTTTGGTAAGACATATTCAAAAGCCTATTTCTTGAAGAACTTGATATTGACACTCTTCTTTTCTTTCTCAACCAAGAAAAAAACAAAAAGTACACCACTGAAGTTAATCCTAGTAGCCCCAAAACTGTAGATATTATTAACTTCCAGGTTAAGGTCAATTTTGTATTCCCAGGCTCTTTGAAGTTGCATTTAGGCAAGTGCATCTCAGGAGTTCCACCACATAGTTGAACGTTCCCTGCAACTAAAGCTGAACTTAAATTCTTGAAAACGCCATTTGTTGGCACAGACCCCTCAAAATTGTTGTATGATATATCTAAAATCTGCAAGGAGTTCATATCCACTAGAAGGTTGGGGATTTTTCCTGATAAATTGTTTCGAGAAAGATTTAATTCTTGAAGTCCTCTCAAAGAGCCAAAACTTGGCGGAATAATTCCTTGGAAGAAGTTTCCTCCCATGAATAGAATCTCCAGCTTAATGCAATTGCCAAGACTGCTCGGAATCTCACCAGATAACATATTCCCTGAGATATCTAATTGACCTAGATTCTTAAGATTTCCAACCTCCATGGGAAGAGGACCCGTAAGACGATTTCTGGACAAATCTAGGCCAATTGATAAAGATGAGAGACCAAAGATAAGTGGGGGTATGGAACCATTGAAATTGTTACTAGAAAGGTCGAGTCTGATCAAAGATTTGAAATTGGCTAGACTGGATGGGATGCTTCCGCCAAGGTTATTGCTAAATAAAAGAAGTTTAAGTAACAAAGTTAAATTTCCAAGAGAGTGTGGGATGCTGCCTGAAAGATTGTTTATCGATAGATCCAGATTCTTTAACATATGAAGCCTACCGATAGCAGCTGGAATGTTACCTGACACTTGGGTCCCACTCAAGTATAATAATTCTAAGTTGACAAGATTCAAGATTCCACTCGGAATCATTCCGACAATTTCATTTCGAGATAATGAAAACATTCTTAGGGTCAATGACAAGTTACCGATGCATTCGGGTAAGATACCACCAAAATTGTTGTTATTTATTGCCAAAACGTCTAACATGGTGGCATTGGTCAAAGAGCAGATAAAACTCAAGTCATCAGCTTCTCGGCCACTTCCCAAGTTGTTTTCAAAAGCAGTAAATATTTTGAGCATATGCAGGTTCTTCAAAGAAGGCACATTTCCAGTACATTTGTTTACTGCAATTTCAAGTATCTCCAAATTTGAGGCATTGGATATTGAAAGAGGAATGGAACCAGTAAATTGGTTAGAGGCAATGGAAAGGTGTTGGAGATTAGGAAGAGTAGTTATGCCCAACTCCCTAGGAAGATTCCCTCTCAATTGATTAAATCCTACATGGAAAACTCTAATAGAAGAGAGATTGAAGAGTGATGGAGGGATGGTACCTGAAAGCTTATTTTCATAAAGTGCAATATCTGTAAGATTTCTGAGTTGGCCTAGTGCATTCGGAATACTCCCACCCAAATTATTTGAGTATACATAAAATATTTCAAGTGAAGATAAGTTCCCAAGAGATGGAGGAATACTTCCTGTTAGTCTGTTGTTGTCTGCAATAAATCTTCGAAGCTTTGACAAGAAGCTAAACTCCGTTGGAATATCTCTAACAAATTTGTTATAAGAAAGTCTGATGCTTTCGATGTTAGAGCAATTGGATAAATTGGAAGGGATTCTGCCAACCATCGAATTGTTGTGCAAAAATAATATCTTCAGTTGATGCAAACGACCTATTTGTGGAGGGATTTCATGACCAAAGCTATTGTTTTGGAGAAATAGAATCCTTAGAAAGCTCAAATTTCCAATGAAAGGAGATATAGAGCCCATGAGCTTCAGAGATGGTAGGCCCAACTCAATGACCCTTTGGTGCCGATGACCGCATGTAACACCATACCATTGGCAAAAGTGGGTGGTTTCATTCCATGAGTTGAAAACCATGAAAGGATCATGGCTTATTTTGGCCTTGAATTCAAGCAAGGCTAGTCGGTCGGTCTCATTCCCGGCCATGGCATAGGTACTGAAAGAACCAAAGCACATGACAGAAGCAACAACAAGAATGCAAAAAGCAAACCAATAGAATAGTGAAGTACTCAAAGTGGGAATTTGCCCCATAATGCGGGGAAAAATCTCAAGGAGATGAAATGAAATGAAGAAGGCTAAACTTTTTGTTTTTGCAGCTCAAGGGAACAGAAACAAATTCCAAGAAAAGAAAATGGACACCTGCTCTCAATCATACCATCTTCAGTGCATCTTCTTCAATCATATATATGGCGTGTGATAAAGGACTGAATATGAATTCATTAATAATCTTTGTCAATGACCCTTTTTTTTTTTTTTTTTTGAAGTTTTTGTCAATGACTTTAGTCCTACCTTCCATATGGGTTAGAGGTGAAGTCACGTCATGATCATTTTTCACCGGCACATGCTAGTCACGTCATGATCATTTTTGAATTACGTAGAAGTACTCTTGCTCTTAAAATGGGTTAGAGGTGAAGGTTTGACGAATTCTTCCATAAACTTTTCTATTAATTTGTGGATGTTATCAAGTCAACAATCCACATCCAAATAACTTGTTTGGCCCAACGAGTTTGTATTCCATTCACAGTCTAATGACGACTATGTCTTTAGTCTTTCGATCAGACTCAGTCTGCATATTGACTTTGATTTTTGATAAGTATTAGGTCTACAAGAAATAAATATTATAAAAATAAGTTTATATATTGACGTGATTAAGGCCAATTGGACCGCTAGTTGAGTTGAGATAAATTGAGTTCTTTGTGAATAATAATCAGTTGAGATAGTGTAGTAAGTTTTGTAAAGTCTACCTAAGATGGGTTTAAAAGTGCTTGGATGTTAAGATGAGATATATTTATAGGAAGTTGAAAAATGTTGTGGGTCCCACGTGTAAATAAGTCGTGTTGAGTTGAAAAATAATATTGGTTCCACATATAATTAAAAGATTTTGAGTTGTGATGAGCTTAGTGATTTAAGGATTAGATATTTGGATGTTAGATTCAGCTTAAAATCAATTCAGCTTTCACCTTTTGTTTTCCTTTTTCCTTTCTTTTTTTGAAGATAAAATTAAGAAAAGTGAAACCTAACCATGAATTTTGAAATCATGCTAAGTACATTATTAGCAGATAATTCTCCGAAGTTACTTCCATACACCTTTTATTTATTTATTTATTTAATTTAATTTAATTTTATTTTATTTTTTTTCTGTTTTGCATTGCTTAGTTAAGTGAATTCATTTCAGAGACACCCAGATGCAAGGCAATTAAGAGCCAGGTTTATATATTGAGAATTATGATGAGTTGCGAATGATCGTAGGCAATGAGCCATCAGATGGATATATAAAGCCAGTGCCAAACTTGATGTCAATCCTGCTTTGGATGATAAAGAGGGCGTCGAAACTCTGATACCGATGTTTGCTAATGAAGAAATGAGCCAGGATGATGCTAATGATGGCATGCAAGGTTCTTCTCAGCAGACAAGGTCTAGGCTGCCTTCATTTTCATCCCATACAGATCATTTATCTACGTAACATGATTAAAAAATCTTTAAAAAAATATCCTCTGAAACATATTATGCAAAGGAAATGCAAAATACTTTTTAACCTTTCCGCTGACACAAGCTGGTGAAGGCAATTCAAAGATAATCCATCCCAGAAAGAACCCCAAATGTACTACCACTTGGACCTTTCAAACTGAACCGAACTAGGTAACTGTAAGATCGTATAAAAATTGGAGCGAGGTGCAAAGATTTCTTCATTCCCAATTGTATGATATCGTAGGAACCAGGTGGAAGGTTCTCTCTTCTTCATCAGTATCCTCGTCATCTTTTGATTCAAGTTCTTCAATATTATAATTTTGTTCATTCTCAATGTTACCTGCTAAATCCATCTAATTTGACTGATCAAAGACTTTGCTCCCACCATTATTTTGCACTTCGAACGCCACAATTCAGACCCTGCATGTAGATTATGCTTCACAGATGGGAGAAGATTGCTTGGTGGTGTAACTGTGCTTTCCCGAGTCATGTCCGGATTACATGTGGGTGGGTCAAGACCTGGTAGAAACAACAAGAAAGACAGCAGCAGTGAGTGTATCGAATTGGCCGGACAAACATTTGGATTTCGTCCATTATTTTTCACTTATCCACCACTCATTTGATGCCGAAGTACAAATTAAATCTGTAACAAATGCTATAACCTGTGACAAACAACAGCCATGCAAGATGAGTCACTGTCCAGAATCCACATCCCCAACTCTTGAAGCTGCATCTGTATTAAATTTGGACCTATCTCAGCAGACCAAAAAAGCATCTTCTTCCCATCCCCAAAAGAAGATTGATTAACACCATCCGCACCAATCTTAACGCTAAAGCTTGTCTCGTCAACCCTCTTAATCCTCACACCCTTCTGTTCCATTAACTTTGCTGCCATATACACAAAATGAATTCCATCTCCAGGCAATGCCACTTTCCTCAAGTCGTCCACCATTGCTGTAATCTTGGACAATAAATCATCAACCCACAATTTCTTGGAAGAAGATGAACCTCGAACATAAAAATGTTTAAAGTTCTTCCCAACATAGAAATAGGTGGGATCAATGGTCTGGAGAAATAGGTCACTACGAACGAAAAGTATGTTCGCATCCACCATCCAAGAATTATACCTAAACCCCAAACAACTCTTGATTACATATGCCTTCACTAAAATCTCCTTGATCAGTTCTGCATTGGAGTATCGAGATGGAATTGATTTGTACGCCTTAATGTTATTAAAAAACTTGTCTGCATTAATCACTGGATGCCCCCTTTTTGAGAGATCAAGCAGCAAGTCAGATTCAGGGCCCATTAGTATGTAGTTCCAAATATTTAGCCTCTCAAAGTGACATAGCATGTTCCTGGTGACCGACTCTGATACTCCAAAGAGGCTTACAAAAATAATGGTTTCCTATTTCTGCACAGCATAAAGAATAGAGCCAAGTTCATCAACGCTCCCTATAACTCATCCAGGATGTACTTCTCTGAAACAGAAATCATACCATTTCAGATTACTCAAAGGCGGCATTTCAAACAGACTGAAATCAAGGGAGGTTTCATCCAACAATGGAGAATCAGGCCCAGCTGTTTTCCCATAGTTAACACCAGCATCCCTGTGAGAGACACTGAGTGCTCTCTCAAGTAAAAAATTGGTGTAGATATTAAAATAACCACGAGAATGAATAAATTTAATGAACCAAGGAGTCCATATTCTCTCTCCCATCTTCTTGTACCACCCAGTTGTCACCTGTGATTTCAGATTTAATTGAGATAATATGTAGCGCCATAAGACATTACCAAGAAAGCCAGAAATCAACAAAATATGAATGAAATTTAAATCTAATTACCATCCCATTGAGATATGGCTTAATTCCCTTGGCCTTGTGTTTGTCATTCCACAACCTGAATTCTTTCCAAGTGTTGATGTCGTGTTTCACGTACCTGGGCAACGTCCTTCAGACTGCATCCAGGGATGACCGTCTACGTATCCTAAATAATGAAAGAATAGCTCACGAGGGATCAGAAGGGGGGACTGCAAGGTTCGTTGATCCTCCGATGCTAAAGTCAGTGAATCGGATATGAAGAAGATAAAAACTATTAAAACATGTATCAATAAAACTTGATTACAACGTATATCTTAATTACCTTTTTCGCTTGTTGCCGACTGTCTTATTTATAGGGGCCGACTGGGTCCTTTATAGGGGCAGGGGATCACGTATCATAGACGCCTAATCACCGAGCCAATCTTCCTGCCATGCTTTACCGAGCCAGTCTGCGCCAGAGGTTCCTGCGAGGCGTTCGGTGCACGTGCTTCATCAAATGTGATTGGTCATTTGTTTTGGGCCGCATTAAATGTTGCCTGCCCCCCTTTGGGCCGCATTAAATATGGCATTCTTTCTGCTGGGCAGTATTAAATGCGGAGTTCTTTCTGCTTGGGCAGTACTTGGGCGGCTTACTTCTCCATCACTGTAGATGTCGCAAGTCCCGCCGCACAGTTCCCGAATACTTTATCTCTTCTTTCCCAAGTTTCGTTTATGAACTGGGTCTGCTTAGGCGTCAACCTTTAGAGTTCTAATGTAAAATGATGCCCAGCCGATACTAGTCTTTTCTAGAGTAGTCAGGACTTCGAGTCTTAATTAGGCCCAATCTTCATACTAGCTTGACTTTGGGCTTTCGTCCTTGGGTCCCTAACTATGGGGGGTTTTTACCTCCCGCACCAAGGTTTTGGAAAGAGAAGTTGACCCCAAGTGCCAACTATCTGGTAGAAAAAAAGTCGTGTTCCGCTATCCAGTTGTATTTTGTTTCCATGTTTACCTGTAATCAGCAAACGATAGAACCGAAGGAAAATCATATAAGGATCTAATTTAATAAACTGCAAGTAAAAGAAATGTAAGAAGGGCCATTTTCAGAATAATAGTGTACAAGCATAGAAAGAGGGGAAAAGGGGGGAGGGGGAAGGAAGGACATTGATTTTTTTTATAGGTAATAAAGATTTTTTATCATAATAAAAGGAGGCATAGCCCAAGTATACATGAGAAGTACCTAACTAGGGCTTACAACTATGGAAGGACATTGATATAATAGTCTTCCATTGCAGAAAGAAAAATAAAACGAAACATATGGCCAATCAACCTGGTCATGGCACACACCATGAAACCAAAACCAAATAGTGAAAACTCAGAACTTCCATTGTAGAAAGAAAAATAAAACGTAACATATGGCCAATCAACCTGGTCATGAATGGCACACACCATGAAACCAAAACCAAACAGTGAAAACTCAGAACTTCCATTGAAGAGAGAGACAGAAAAGTTTGGCTCTATAATTTGTTAACCATAATATTCAAACTCAACAGATCAAGTCTATCCACTCTACTGATTTCGAAGATCAAGCTAATAGATAAACTTAGTTTTATATTTGAATGAGTCTGTATCACGCGTATCTTTCTGTTTTACACTTGTATATATCTTATCTTGTAAAGTCCTATAAACATATAATAGATACTTATCATCTGGTATCGCATTGAACCAGAATTCTCATTTATCTAACTTGGTACCAGAGCCCTTATTGGCTTACACCACTTAGATCCTTATGGCTCCCTCACATATTTCCGCTGCTACCTTCACCATTCCAAACATCACTCCCTTAGTCTCTGTGAGATTAGATGGAGCCAACTATCTCAATTGGACTACTCAGTTTATACTTGTACTGCGTAGTCATGATCTAATGAGTATTGTGGATGGCTCTGAGCCATGTCCCTCACAGTTTGTCCTTGATAATGAAGGCAAACCAACTACTGCCATTAACTCTGATTACTTGTTATGGCAGAAGAAGGATCAATTCATTTTGGCATGGATAAATGCCACTCTTACAGAGAAGGTTTTGTCTATTGTTTATGGACAAACCACATCTCGCCAAGTCTGGACCACATTGGCAACTAGATTTGCACCTCATTCTCAATCCAGAATTTCTCATCTTAAAAGACAACTACAGACACTGAACCAAGGCAACAAGTCATGCACTGATTATCTTCTCGATGCCAAAAGCTGGTCTAACCAACTTGCTGCTGTAGGAAAATCAGTTGATGAGGAGGATCTGATTTCCTATGTTGTTGGGGGACTTAATTCAACATATCACCCCTTTATCACCTCTCTCAATTTTGCCACTCGTGAGTCTTCCATTAATTTTGAAGATTTTCAAACAGAACTCCTCAATTATGAGCAACTCCTTGATACTCAACAGAAACTTGTCCCACCCGAAACCAGCCAAATAGCCTTCTTTACTCACAAATCGAAGCCTCCTTACAATAACAAAAAAACCAGATAGTTTCATAATAGCAAACCATTCAATGGTTCTCGATAGTCCACTGCCACACCCTCTACTGCCCAGCCAACAGGCAAAAGCTCCAACACTAGTCCATTCTTCTCTAATAATCGACCCCCCTGCCAGATTTGTGGCAAAACAAGCCACCAAGCCCTTGATTGTTATCATCGAATGGACTACTCATATCAAGGAAAACACCCTCCCTCTCAATTGGCTGCCATGGCTGCACATACACATGTGATGCAGGAAAATGAACAACCTTGGTTTCTTGATAGTGGTGCTAATAACCATGTCACTTCTGCACTAGAAAATTTGACTTTACAACAGCAACCATATCAAGGCCCTGCTCAAGTAACTGTTGGTAATGGTGGAGGTTTGTTTATCAATCATACTGGGTCTTCTCTCATCAAAACAAAAAATCAATCCTTTATGTTATCCAATATTTTACACTGTCCCAATGCTTCCTCTAATCTATTGTCTATTCAACGCCTATGTCAAGATAACAACTGCTATTTTATACTTACTGCCTCTTCTTTTGTTGTGAAGGACATGCAGACCAATCAAGTCCTCCTTCAAGGCCCGAGTGAAGCAGGATTATATCCCATTTACCTTTAGCACATTCAATCCAATAAAAGGAAGTCACCTTTAGCTTTCAGTTCTTCATTTACTGCTTTCCTAGGCTTTACAGCACTTGCTCAAACTTGGCATTCCAGACTAGGCCATCCTTCAGAGTCTACCATTCGTCACCTCACTCATGATTCTCTTATCTCTATTTCTGGTTCACACAAACTACATCATGTTTGTGAATTCTGTCAAATGGCAAAAAGCCATAAACTTCCCTTCCCCGAGTCTCTCCATAAGTCTAGCCATCCTCTTGAGCTTATTCACTCTGATGTATGGACTTCTCCTGTAATGTCAATCAGTGGCTGTAAATACTATGTTTTATTTGTTGATGATTTCTCTCGGTTTTCATGAATGTTCCCTCTTAAACAAAAATCAGATGTTGCACTTTGTTTCATCAAATTTAAATGCCTGGTTGAGAATCTTTTCTCCTATAAAATAAAGCAACTTCAAACAGATAATGGAGGAGAATATCTCTCTCATGCATTTAAAACATTTCTAGACACCCATGGCATTCTCCATCGCCTCACATGTCCTCATACTTCTGAGCAAAATGGAATATCTGAAAGAAAACATCGACACCTCACAGAAACTGGTCTAACTCTCCTAGCTCAGTCTCACTTGCCCTCTGAACATTGGGTTGATGCCTTTTTAACAGCAACTTACCTTGTTAATCGAATGCCTACATCTATCCTTCATAATAAATCCCCATACTTTTGCTTATTTAAAAAACAACCTGATTACTCTCTCCTCAAAACATTTGGCTGTGCCTGCTTTCCACTTCTTCGACCTTACTCTCCTCATAAACTTTCTTTTAGAAGTAAGCAATGTATCTTTCTTGGATATGCTGCCAACCACAAAGGTTATAGATGTCTTGACATTCAAACTGGTCGAATATATATTTCTCGCCATGTAGTGTTTGATGAAACCAAATTTCCTGCTGCTAATATACAGCCTATATCCTCTCTTGATGATATCCATCCAGCTGCCCCTCCCATATTTTCTAACCCCTTGCCTGCTGCCACTCAAGCCTTGGAGGATACTTCTTTGGAATCTGCAGCTCCAGTCACAACAGGTATGTCTCCCTCTTCACCCTTAGATACTCCTTCTTTTTCCTCTCCTACTAATGTTGTTCCTGCAGCTCCCACTCAGACTGAACCTCCCTCCCCAACCTTATCTTTTCCAAACAGCAACCTCTCCTCCCCTCTTACCTCTCCATATCAACAAATGTCTGAAACATTACCCAATTCCCCTACTCCTCTCCCACCTCGGAAAATTATTACAAGACAGCAAACCAACTCTCTCAAACCCAAACAATTTCCTGACTACCATCTTTATTACTCCTCAAAACACCCTATCTCAGCTCTCTCATCTACCATCCTTCCAAAAGAACCACGCACCTATCAACAGGCATCTAAAGATGCTAACTGGCAGGCAGCTATGCAACATGAATTCAGTGCCCTTATTCAAAACAAAACTTGGATCTTGTGCCCAAGACCTCCTGGTATGCACATTATTCGTAATAAATGGGTCTACAAGTTGAAGCAAAAAGCTGATGGTACTATTGAAAGATTCAAAGCTAGGCTAGTGGCTAAAGGCTTTGATCAAGAATATGGAATTGACTTTCATGAGACCTTTAGTCCTGTTATTAAGCCTTCTACAATTCGGCTTGTTCTTGCATTGGCAGTTCATCATAACTGGGTAATCCAGTAGCTAGATATCTCTAATGCATTCTTACATGGTCACTTAGAAGAAGAAGTATACATGGAACAACCCAAGAGGTTTGAGGATAGTCAATATCCCACTTATGTATGCAGATTACAAAAGTCACTTTATGGATTAAAACAAGCTCCTCGAGCTTGGTTCCATCGCCTCTCACAATGTCTGCTTGAACTCGGTTTTACAAGTTCTAATGTTGACACCTCTCTATTTTATCTTCATAAAACCTCTGTTACCATCTTCATATTAATATATGTTGATGATATTTTGGTTGTTAGCAATTCTACTACTGCAGTTTCAGCACTTCTACAACAACTAAGCAGTGAGTTTGCAGTTAAAGATTTGGGAGCACTGTCTTATTTTCTGGGTATTCAAGTTCATAGAAATTCAGAATCTCTCCATATGCATCAAGGCAAGTACATCTTGGACCTACTTCATGATACTAACATGATTGGTGCTAAACCAGTAGCAACACCATGCACCTCAGGTGGAAAGTTATCCAAACATACTGGTGATCCACTTCCTAATCCTTCAATCTATCGTCATATTGTTGGAGCTTTGCAATATTGCACCTTAACTCGACCAGATATTGCTTATAGTGTCAACCAATTATGCCAGTTTCTACATTGTCCCACCACTGTTCACCTTATTGCAGCTAAGCGAGTCCTTCGATATTTAAAGGGTACTCTTGAATTTGGCCTACATTACAGCAAGGGATCTTTAGCTCTTCATGGCTTCTGTGACTCGGATTGGGCAGGGAGCCCTAATGATCGCAAATCCACTACCGGGTACTGCATCTTTGTAGGTCCATGCCTTATATCTTGGACAGCCAAGAAACAACCAGTGGTTGCTAGATCCAGCATGGAGGCTGAATATAGATCCATGGCACTGGCTGTTACTGAACTCTACTGGGTTCGAATGCTCTTCAAAGAGCTTGGTCTTCCCCTTCATTCACCTCCATCACTCTGGGTAGACAATATCAGTGCACTATCATTATCCTCCAACCCTGTTTTTCATGCACAAACAAAACACATAGAGGTGGACTACCACTTCATACGGGAGAAGATTTTTAATCGTGATCTGGTTGCAAAATACATCTCTACTGATTCCCAACCGTCAGATATCTTCACAAAAGGCTTGACTTCATCCAGATTTAGTTTGTTACGTGACAAGCTCATGGTTCGATCCCTCACCATTAGCTTGCAGGGGGCTGTTAACCATAATATTCAAACTCAACAGATCAAGTCTATCCACTCTACTGATTCCGAAGATCAAGCTAATAGATAAACTTAGTTTTATATTTGAATGAGTCTGTATCACGCGTATCTTTCTGTTTTACACTTGTATATATCTTATCTTGTAAAGTCCTATAAATATATAATAGATACTTGTCATCTGGTATCGCATTGAACCAGAATTCTCATTTATCTAACTTAATTTATATAAAGAACTGCTTCAACAGGCAAACGATTGTTCACTAATTTTGTAATTTGTAAAAACAATATTACACACATCTACATATATATATATGTATGTATGTAGGTATTTATAAATACATAAAATGACGTTTGGCACAAAGATATAGATAGCACGAGGAAGTCTTAACACCTAGGAAAAACCTCGTTAGGCTAAATAAGTTCATAAGATAAAATAAAAAATAGGAGAGTTCGTCGAGTTAGGGAAACCTCCCCAAGTGTAAGTTCCTGGAGGTAGGAAAGGTTACTCCAGCTAGCAGAAAAACAGCTTATGACCCAGTGAATCTGCTCTCCTACTAAGCATTAACAATAACGGCTATTAATTGGGATTGTAAAACTTTCTGGTTCTTAATGTGTATCTATTAACAACTTTTCAGATACACATTCTACAATATTTTCCATCGTAACGGATTTTTCAGTAATCTTAGTATGGTATCAGGAACATTAATTTTTTTCTCGATATTGAACTCCAAAGTCAGTCTCTTTACAAAATCCTTTCTTTTCTCCAGAGGAAAACTAAATATTAATACAAGGATTCACCTATTAAACTATGTATAAAAATATAAAACACTAAAACGTTGTCTTCTTTCTTTTAACTTTCGGTAATTATAATTGGTTTTCAATATGATGAATCGATGTATAGATCTCAGTCTCCAAAGTAGACCTCCAAATCGTCTTTGACCACAAAATGATAAGAGATGGGGTGTCCCAAAAGTGTTGCTAGAAACAGATTGCTTGGTCCTTGTTCAGGTTGTGAATGATACATCTGAAGTTCTCACTGATTTTGATTTTATTTTACAAAATATCCGACGACTGATGGTGGGTTTTCAAGAAGCAAAAGTGGTGCATGTTAACCGTTTGGGTAGGCCTGTGCAAGAAGCAGCTTGATCCGATCCGGCCACTTGATCCAACCTGACCCGTACTGACAAAATCGGATTTGAATGATGCGCGGGTTCAACCCGTACAACCCGTTAAATCTCAGCAACCCGCTAAGTCACTCAAAACAAAACTAGAGTATTGATTACGGTGACCCCACGTAACAAGGCTCGCCACTAACATCCAATAGCAATTAACTACTATTCTATTTAAATGGAAATACAAGCAGGACTAAAAGTCTTCTAGAAGGTCTTTTATTTATTTGTGCTGGCTTAATCCCCTTCGTCCAACTCATCTACGGCCCATAACTTCACACTAACTTTCATCCGTATTTTGAACAGTATCTGCACGAAACACTGCTACCTCTCGGTTACTATTCATCCGTATTTTGTTTTTGGCTTTTTTCGTTTGTATTATTTTCTTTCCAGCTTTTGGTTTTTGTTTAGCTTGTTTTAATCTGTTGGTGCTTTGTTGACCAGAGTGTGGTGCGGAACTTTTGGATTGAACGTAATCCAGGGCAAGAGCTGTTCGAGAGTGGTGAGCGAAGTTACGGCTGGTGATAGCACGGCCGGATTGTTGTGGTCCGTGTTTTAGCTGGGTACTCGCTCAGTCTGGGCTCGAGATGCCGAGGCTTGCGGTGGGCGTGTCGTCCGGAGTCTCACCAATACTTGTGGTCTTTTTGTTGTGAATGTGTTTAGTTGTAATTTTTTCAGTTTATTTCAGTTTTTAGTTTAGTAGAAATAGGCTATTGGATTTAATGTCCATAGCTGTGTCCTATACTCATCCCGCTTGGGATGATTGAGGGCCTGCAAGTTCTGGTTTACAGAACGCTTTCTCTGTTCTGAGAAAGTTTTAGAAGTTAAGACAATGTCCGCCACAAAGCAATTTGTGTGTGGGGAAGCCCCAGAGCTGCTGCGTAGATTGGCTTAAAGTGTTTGAAATTTCCATGTACTGATCAGTCAACAGTTGTAACTTCGGTTCATTAATGAAATGAAACTATTTCCATCAAAAAAAAAAAAAAAAAAAACCCTTCAGCCAAAACATACGCCCAGACTTGTTACACATTCTCCGGCTTGATGGCACCAAGAATCTCACCCTCTGTGAAGCTCAACTCGTGGAAGGACTTCAGGTCCCAGGATTCGTTCTTCAACAAATAGTCTTGATCTTTTTCCTCCTTCGAGGAGAAGAAGCATACCAAACACACAATCAGGATGGTCAAACCTACTGCGAAGCAAATGATGAGTGTCCGGATGTCTCTGGGAATGCCGGAACCGGAGGGACAGCGTGGGAACACGGAGGTGATGCCCAGGATGCAGAGGCCTCGGTTACTAGAAAAGCTATCGTTGTCCTCCATCATGGCCATGAAGCCCATGATCATCGCCCCCATCAAAGTTTTGTCGTGATGATAATCGGGTTAAACATCATCTTATTTGTATGAACTGATCATCTTAAGTTGCAGACTGAGCTGTAGATGATCTCTCACATGTAGATATATTCATAGGATCTATAAAAACGGGTTGACCCGATATTATGTCGGGTCGGGTTGATGCGTTTTTAAAAAAATAACGAACGGGTCGGATCGGGCCAATATGTTAATCGGTTTGTTCGGGTTGCAACCCTACGTTTGGATAATATGGCTGCTCATCAATTGGCAAGACATGCATGGGAAGTTGATGATATTGTGATATGGATGGCTAATTGTCCTTCATTTGTAAGTCAAGCTATTTGGCTTGATAAGATTTCTATTTGTAAGGATTCTCTTTGATTTAAATGAATGTTTCTAGATTATCAAAAAAAAAAATTGAATAATTAAGAAACCACACTGATTTTATTGAACATTTTAAATCATTCACTAACCCCTTCAATAGGCAATTCTAACCGATTTTAGACCAATTCCAACCTATTCAAAACGGTATTTATTTTAAATTTATCTAACAATTGAGTTTTCCTTTAATTTTTTATACAAAAATATGATAGAACTAAACATATATTAACTTTTTCATCATTGTATTCAATACAAATTGAAGAAAAATTGAAAGATAAAAAATGTAGTTGAACAAAAAATTAAGGAGATGAATGAGTATTTTATATTAAATTTATGGTTGTGCATAAAATAGTACATTTTCCATGTATTTATAATTAACAGTTGCCTTTATATTTTTTGTATATAAGGCAAAAAAAAATGTTGACTATTGAGGTTAAATACATAAATTACATATTTATTGAAACTATTTAGATTCCTATCGTATTTTTGTTGAAACTAGTCAATAAATTTCTATTTTATTCATGATATAAAATGCTTGAATTGCATCAAATATGTTTTTTAAAACTTTTTATCAATATTGAAATATCTTATTCAAAATTGTCATATATCGCCCTATTCATCGAATCGATCCTTATCCTGTTTCGATATTTCGATCTTTGGTTTAAATAAAGTAGGGAAAAATATATCGATCATGGGATGCATGATGTTTTGAAAAATTGTCTACTTAAAATAGGAAAAATAAATAAAATTTGGCTAAACTTTTGAAGAGCCCTAAATGCTAAAAGGACTAGATTTCATTTTCTATATTCCTTCATTAGCCAATATATAATTTAATTATTATAGATTAACAAAAACTCTTTTTCTCCTTATCAACCGAGAGTACTTATATTTCTGCCAAAAAAAATAGTAATTCTTTGGCTGATTTTCACTAAATCATAGAAACTCACAATTTTACCATTTCAATTCATCCATTTAAACTAATATTAATGTATTTTAACAGTCAAAATATATAAACAGCCTTTAGAATTTTTCTCTAATTAAGATTTTTATGGATGAGATCCCAGCCACTCTATCCTTTATTTAAACACAACACAACACTACGTACATTCATTCCCCACAGAAAATTGCCTTCTCTTGTCTTCTCTTCTCTACGTGCAGTACTTTATTAATTAACATGGGTACTGCATCGTGCTTGTTAACAGTAGTCTTGGTTCTTCTTCTAAATATTGTTCATTTCTGTCATGGTGGTGTAACCAGTAGTTGTGTTAGGAAAGCTGAGGGATCTCCTGACTTGCCGAAAGAAGCATTTCCTCTTCCTCCAGGATTCAATGCACCAGAGCAGGTATTAAACCTTAATTTACCATATACTTGTTGCATTAATCTCAATATCTTTTATTAACACCTAAGTGCGTGCATGTGTGCATGTGTGCATGTTAACTATTGACATTCAAACATTATTAAATCCATGTTCAAACGTTATATTATCTTTTTGTTCGAACATTCAGTTGTTACGTTCGAATATAGATTTATACGTTTGAAGTTGAGTAACATGGGAACATTTGTTGGTATATTCGAACGTACATTTTGTGACGAAAATCAACGGTCACCAAAAGTTGATCACGTTTGGACCTTCAATTGAACTTTAGGTCACAAACTGACAAAAAAAAAAAAAAGCTATTGTGACGATTGAATTTTTGGGGTAAATGTGGAGACTGGTTTTGGAGTTGAAAAATGTGTTTGCTAAAAGTTGGCTGGAGCCAAAGTTTGCTCAAGCGGAGTCTTTAGCCCCTCGAGAGAAGGCAAGTCAGAGAGCTCTGCTTGACACCGCTCGAAAGACTACTCGAGCGGATGGAAGACAAAGAGGTACGCTCGAGTCCTGCTCGACACTCCGCTCGAGCGAGACGCAAACCCTAGTGTTCGCTCGACACTCTGCTCGAGCCAATGTTCATTTGGCTGTTCGCTCGAGACACGCTTGACACGCCGCTCGAGCGAAGTACGCAATTTTGTTAGGATTAAGGTTTCCACGCCATGTGCTATATATATATATCATATTAGACTTGTGTTGTACGGCCTCAAGCATATTTTGAGAGAGAACAATTGTCTAGTAAGTACATATTGTGTGAGAGAGGAAAAAGTCCTAGAGAGTGTGAGTTGAGATTGAGTAATTGTAATCTCATCTGGTTAGTAAGATTTATGTAGTTCTGTAGATGTAGACAATTTTTCTAACCACGTATATTGTGCGTCGTGTGCATGATTGTGATTGCTTTTACTTTA
This sequence comes from Pterocarya stenoptera, assembly GCA_003123785.1. Classification (NCBI taxonomy): domain Eukaryota; kingdom Viridiplantae; phylum Streptophyta; class Magnoliopsida; order Fagales; family Juglandaceae; genus Pterocarya; species Pterocarya stenoptera. The sequence continues at coordinate 804,700 of QEOT01000341.1, forward strand.
TTTGCCATCGTTGGTGTGTGTGTTTTACATAACATTTCACAACAACTGGTATTAAGAGCCAAGATCGGATCTGAAGGAGAATGATGGCTAGAGATAAAGTGAACGCACCCGGGAACAAGAAGTTTGACGGCACTGATTTTGGGTACTGGAAGATGCAGATTGATGATTATCTCTATGGGAAGAGGCTCCACCTTCCACTGTTGGGAAAGAAGCCAAAGAGCATGGCTGATGCTGAGTGGACCTTGTTGGATCGACAAGTTATAGGGCTTCTTCGGCTGACCTTGTCCAGAACAGTGGCACACAATGTCAGTAAGGAGAGAGTCACGGTGGATCTCATGGAGACTTTGTCAAGTACATATGAAAAGCCGTCTGCAAACAATAAGGTGCACTTGATGAAGAAATTGTTCAATTTGAAGATGCCAGAAGGTATATCTGTAGCCCAACACTTGAATGAATTTAATACGATCACAAATCCACTGTTTTTTGTAAAGATTGAGTTTGATGATGAGATTAGAGCATTGATTCTATTGGCATCGCTACTAAATAGTTGGGAGGCCATGAGGATGTCAAACTGAACTATGATAGCATACGTGACATGGTGCTTGCTGAAGAGGTACGTAAGAGAGACTTAGATGAGTCCTTAGGTTCAGGATCTATCCTGATTGTTGACAATAGGAGCAGAGGACATGACAGATCAAGCTCCAAGAGCAGGGGGAAAAGCAAGATGAGATCTGAACAACAGATTACATGCTGGAGTTGTGGCAAACCGGACCACATCAAGAGAAATTGCAGGAATCAAGAACGTTCTGATGATGATGCTGTGAATGTAGTGGCAGATAAAATTCATGATGCCTTACTCCTTGCAGTGCACAGTCCGATTGATGGTTGGATTTTGGATTCAGGGTCTTTGTTCCATAGTACCTCACATCAAGAAAGCATGCAGAATTATGTTGTTGATGATTTTGGGAAGATGTATGCGGCTGATAGAAAGGCACTGGATGTAGTGGGAGTGGGTAATGTGCATATCACACTTCCAAACAGGAGCGTGTGGACTTTACAGCAAGTCAGACATGTTTCATATCTGAAGAAAAACCTGATCTCTGTGGGACAACTTGATGACAACAGTTTTGCAGTTGCATTCTCTGGAGGAGCTTAGAAGATCACTAACGATGCGCTGGTCTTAGCGCATGGTAAGAGATCTAACTCTTTGAATTTAACATCAGGGTTCAGTGATGTGCAGGGAAATACAAGAATGCAGAAAGGCAGGCTTGATTGCATGAAACATGTGAGGAAGCCAAAGGGAGTCAGCTTTGATGTTCCTCATGAAAGCCTGGGAAAGTTGGCTAAGGTTGCCAAGATCGGTTCGAGACTGGATACTCCTGGTGCAGTGGTAGTTGTGAGTCGCCCTGTGGATGTGCTAACTAAGAGCGATGTACGTGGAAGACTGAAGTCGAGCTTGACTTCAGTGCATCTTCTGGCTTGAAGACGGGAGTTGTGAGCTACAGAAATGATAGGGCTTGGCTGGAAACAGTGGCTGGCATGTGGAGACCCAGTCTCCAAGTGGGAGATTGTTGGGGTATATGTGGAGACTAAGTTTGGAGTTGAAAAAGGTGTTTGCTGAAAGTTGGCTCAACTGTTGGCTCGAGCCAAAGTTTGCTTGAGCTAGATGCAAACCCTAGTGTTTTGGTGCATGGTTGATGCTCAAAGTGAGAATATTCTTTGGTTTTTGAACAGTATTTTGTGAATCTTGTTCATTAACGTGTTTGTATTTATGTAATATCAGAGAGAATATGTTCCTTTCAAGCCCTATATGAACAAATACCATGTGCCCTACAGATCATCGCATAGTACATCCCCCTTAGGTATTCCATCAAGCATGCATCTGCACATATGATTGTCCTCTCTTCTTACTCAGCATATGGTATGAATAGAGAATAGTATGATCTGTACGTAGAAGCAAGCAAAGTAGCCTGGTCTCAAGTACTTTCTGTTTTTGTACAGGTAAATACACTCTTCAATACACTTGGCTCTTGAAGAAGCTCACCAAAGTTAATCGAGCTGAAACTCCATGGCTTATTGTTCTTCTTCACTCACCATGGTATAACAGCAACAACTACCATTTTATGGAAGGAGAAAGCATGAGAGTGGCTTTTGAATCCTGGTTTGTTGAAAGCAAAGTTGACATTGTTTTTGTTGGTCATGTTCATGCCTATGAGCATTCAGTAAGCCTCCTTGATTTGTCAAATGGTCATGAATAAATCCCCTAACAAAATCATTATATATTTTTCTAATGTATTAATTATTGCAGGAGCGAATATCGAATGTGAGGTACAATATAACAGATGGACTCAACACGCCAATAAAGGACCAATCTGCACCAATATACATAACAATTGGTGATGGCGGTAATATTGAAGGCAATGATGACAGGAAGTCAATCATGATTGAGGCAGTGCTATGGGTGTTGCCTGCGAGGACCGACAGCACGATGGTTCCCACAGGATGAATATTATCCTCGGATAAGCCCTTCAACGACATGGGGGCTGGATGCAACCGAACAGTGTCTATTCCCATCCTGGTGAAGGCTTCCCAAAAAAGGATGTTTGCGGAGCTCCCGTTGTCAATGAGGATTTTTCGGGTAGTGAAGTTGGCGACCACCATGGTCACCACCAGTGCATCATCGTGGGGGTACAAGACCCCCTCTTCGTCACCCTCCCCAAAGAAGACGGAGGGGTTGGCCTTGGTCACCATCTTCGCAGGCGGCGGAAGGGTCGGCCTCGTGGATGGTAAACGTCAATCGGTCGAAATGAGGTCCCAATTCCATCGTCGGGGCCTCCCTTGTCTTGTCGTGGGAACTTTTTTTCGGCTTCTTGTGGGCCTCAGCCTTGGCTAGGGCCTTTTCCTTCCTCTATTTTCGCTCCAGCTCCTTCTTCCTTGGCTTCGTTAAGGCCCAAAGAGTGCCTTTGATGTTAATAAAATTGTTTGCCTGGTCCAGAAACTCCTGCAGCATTACAGGAGTCTTTCTCGCCAACTCAACCATGAACTGGGATCATGGTTAAACCCCTCCCATAAGTGTCGCTAGGGTTATCCTTTTGTCCTGGTCATCGATGGTCATGCGCTTCTTGTTGAACCATGACAGGTATGCCTTCAAACTTTCCTCCTCTCCTTACTTAATGGTGAGGAGGTACTCTACTAGGCATCGCATTCTTTGACATGACATGAAGTGTGTCAAAAATAGTCGAGCTAGCTGGCCAAAAATATCTACAGAATAGGGTGCCAGAGACTCGAATCATACTCTTGTTGGCCCTTTTAGGGTCAGTGGGAACGCCTTGCATGCTACCTCTCCCGAGAAGCCATGCAACGTCATGTGAGCATTGAAGGTTTCCATGTGCTCAAGGGGATCCCTTCCCCCATCGTACATCTCCAGGTGGGGACGCTGAACTTCGGTGGCAAGGGCACATCCATCACTTCTAAGATGTAGGGTAGACCAGTGCTTGTGAGTAGGTGGTCCACCGACCATGATGTGCCTACTTTCATTGCAAACGCTTCATATTTTCCTTTGAGATTGTGGAGCTCGTCTTGCATGTTCTTCCTCTCCTCATCCACGTTCGCTCCAGCTCCCGTGTTTCGGTACTCCACGTGCTCGCTATTATTGGGCTACACCTCTTCGTTTTGTCCTCTTTGAGGTTTCCAGAGCTCCTCATTCTCCTTGCGAAGTTTTTGCACTTCACCAGTTAACTTTGTTACCCAGCCCTCCATAGGTTTCAATCTCGCCTCCATGGCAACTTCCTCTATGTCCCTCCGAGTTGTCTGAGAATGGTTTGTCGCAGGCATACGAAGCACATGTAAGATCTATAAAGATCCCATAGATGACGCCACTATTAACATTGTGTTTCGTACGCCCTTGGGCCAGGTTCCAACAACTCGAGTCTTCAAAGTTGGGCCTATGAAAACGAAGAAGAAATAAGCTGGGAGAGGGTGGCCTCGGTGACGGGGAGTCTCCGATGTTAAAGTCAGTAGAATATTTTGGAAGTTTGTAAATATTGAGAAAGTTTAGAGAGCTTTTTCGTACCTGAAAATTGCTATTTATACCAGGATTCTGAGGGACAGATCGTGCCTACCCCTATGGAGCCCATGTCCTTTTTACTGTTCCTTTTGTCATGGTCCTTTAATACAGCCTGCCTTTGCGACAGCGTCATTACTGCTCGTTTTGGCAAGGTCCTGTTGTCAGGGTAATTGTGCCATTAATGCTGCGTGATTCCCCAATTTGCCTTACTCTGCTAGTATCTTCGGTGGTCTGTTGATGTCACCTTGTCAGAAGATCGAGGGTCCCCCTTACTTCCCTCTCGTTCATGTGGGCAAGGACTCAAGGGCTAGACATTGTTCAAGGGATCGCCAGGACGGCGAGTGCCATCCCCCTACAATCTGCTCCCATATGGGGGTTGCATCTAGGGGAGTTTACCTGAGGGCCGGGTCGAGGGGCCTATTTGTTCTTGGCTGGGCCTTATTTTCTTATTCTCTTAGTTGTTTTTCACAGGCCCACTAAAAGGGAGAAAAACCCCTTAAGGTTTCATCTCAGGTCATCTCATCATTACAACTTTTTCAAATTCTCACACAAAATATAATAAATAATTCAACTTTTTCAAATCTCAAAACAATAATAATATTAAAAAATAATATTCTAACAATATTTTATTTAATTAATCTAAAATCATCTCATCTCATCACATCTAACAATCTCACTACTATTCATAAATCATCTCAACTCATCTTAACTTACTATCCAAACTCACAATCCAAATCTCACTACTATTCACAAATCATTTCAACTAACTATCCAAACATCTTATCTCAACTCATCTCATCTCAACATTTTTTTTTGCAGATGAGATGAGATGAATTGAGATAAAAGTTGAAAGTTGAATAACATATTATTAGAATAATTTTTTTTAATATTATTATTGTTTTGAGATTTGAAAAAATTAAATTGTTTATTTTATTTTGTATGGAAATTTAAGAAAATTGTAATGATTAGATGAGTTGAGATGAGATATGTTGTGAAAACAAATGAGGAGTTTGCGTACATGTTCAGCATATCCAGTTCAGCAAGACAATAAGCATAAAACACTTGCATGCATGTACAACTTATCCAGTTTAAATGAGGATACCATCAAATGAGATGCATGATATTCTATTCCACATGTACAAAGCACTTTAGGTTAGCACATTAATTTATGTCACCTAAAAATCGTTGACTGACATTACGGCAAAGGAAGTAGCCAAATAGTTACCATTAATTGTAGCGAAGAACCAACAATAAGAACTGTCATCTTTTATGTGTTTTCAGCACCTTTAAAACGTGAACAAAAACACCTGAAAACATATTTGAGATAAAGAGAAATATATATCTGTTTTGTATTTTGGAGGAATGTTTTTCTAAATCAATATTTTTTAGAAGAGTGGTTTTCATAAAGGACTTTGTTGTAAATCGGGTCTTTTACATCCAGGGAATAGTCATTTTTCTTTCCAAATTGGTTTGTAGGGTTACACCATTTCAGATACATTTCTCATCTCATCGAGTTTTTTAAAGAAAGAACAGAAGCTTCCAAAACGTTGTTCAAAGAAATAGGAGAAAAATAAACAAAAAGAAAAAGAAATGCAAGAATGTGGTGAGAATTTCCCCCTGTTTTACTTCAAACCACATCCAGAAGCAGCAAGAGGCATAGACAACAAACCACGAACTCATAGTTGACCATGAAAAATCACAAATCACGACCCAGCCACAAACCACAAATCATTGTCTAGCCACTAGTATTCCAAAATTATGGAATCGAAACGAGTATCAAAAGCCAATTCAAGAGTATCAAGAAGCAGCAAAAAATTTTACCCTAGAGTTTTTGGGTTGAAATATGCAAGATGGGGGAGGGACTCTAGGGAAAAAAACAAAGCAAAGTATGCTGAGATGCAGATTCACTCCGTTGATGTCAATTCTGACGCAAGGAAGATGAGAGGGTCAGCAACCGAGTAGTGTAACAACATGTGACGGATAACCAAAACCGAGAGAAAATGCCCAAAACGCACCTAGGATGATGAGAGAAATCCTTCAACAGGTTTCTGGACATTGGACAGGACAACAATGGTGAAGAGGTGAGGGGGAGTAGGATGGGCACCTGTGGAGAGAAGAAGGAAGCTTGGTTGGGAATCAAAATTTTGTGGGAAAAAGGGAGGCCAGATAGTACATTTATTCAATAGAAAATAATTTGTTCTTTGTACGGTAGAGAGCCAAATATGATCATCGAGTGTAGAATACTGTAGTTAAAAGTCATGTAATTTTGCATTTGGATAATCCAATGCAAGCACTTTATGTAAAATGAGTTAAATTTTGCATTTCACAGGCATTTGGATAAGACAATGCTAGTGCACTTTCTAAGAGGATGATTCCTGGCAATGTTTACAAATATGTGTTTATGCTTGAGAGGGTGATTCCTTGCCACACACCAATACATGTGTTTATCCATTTGTTACATGAAATTGTACAATGCATCTTTGTGAGCATTGTCTCTCATTAACGGTTTTTTCATAGCTGCCTAACTTATCTATGGTTTCAATATCGAAACCATAGACTTTGGTGTCAAGATACATCTAGGAGCAATACCCAAAGAGGAAGAACAGAGTAGTCGTAGAGGCCTATCTCCGTTGTAGGAATTATTTACCTTTTTGGTAGTTGTACATTTCTTTCAATTGGGAGACCACTTATACTCGGTCTGCCTCATCATGCGTGTATGAACAAAGTATTTGGATAGATGAGTATTTATTGAAGAATGGAGTCACTTGTGGATATTGTATGAGTATATAAATGGATTAGACTATAGACTATGCTTCTATTTTTCTGCTGTGATTCAATATCCAAATCCTTACATGCTTCTATTTTTCTGTTGCGATTCAATATCCATATCCTTACACGTGCACTTCCATGAGAACCTTGCACAACTGACTCCATTCAAACCTTAGGAGTTGCCGACTGCCTGCCAACCTTGGCACAAATCCTCGCCAAGTCCTTTACCGAGGAATGGGGCGCCACATCTCCTCCCCCCTCCTCTTCTTCTTCCTCTTTAGGTTTGAGGCCACGAATTACCGTGGGTTTGTAAAGAGACTCGCGACCATTCATGATTGAGCTCTCTGCTCAAACCCATGACCATGACTAGCCATGGTTCTCTACCCCAAGCCACAAGCCATGGCGAGGCCGTGGGATTGCTAAAAAATGCCACGGCCATGACAGGCCTTGGGTCTCTACGAGTCGTGCTTCTCTGCTTCTAGCCACATCCATGGCGTGGTCGTGGGCTTGCTCAGAGAACCATGGCCATGACTGGTCGTGGGTCTTTGTGCAGACCCATGGCTAGTCGGGGCTGTGATTCTTTGCTCATAACCACATCTATGTCATGGTCTGCATCGCTGCAGTTTGACATGTGGATTTGGTGAAGAAATTTTTTTAGATCTAGGATTTTTGGCAAATTCCAAAAGGTTTGCAAGGCCATCCATCGAATTGGCAGCTGATGGGGTAACTCGCCCATATAGGATGGGACAGGGTGTCAGGGTCCATACTCATCCCCCTTATCCATGCGGGTGCAATGGCTAGGGTCCAGCTGCCAGCTCTCTAGGGGTAAGGAGCAGGCATAGCCGATAATATGAGCCCCTTCCGACATCTACAATCATAGATGATGGTAATGACGATGCTAAGACACGATGGTATGATGAGTGGGATCAAGAATCGTCCACCTTGGGATTTACTATTGCCAAAACAAAGGTGGATCAGATCAGATGGTTGTGACCCCAAACCCCATTTGTTTTTTGTTAACCTACCATTAAAATTTGAGTTCAAAAATTAAAATGAAACTTAAATGTTTAAAATATTTTTTAAAAGATCACCACATCAAATTAGGACTTTAATTTAGCCCCAAAGTACTCTAGACGTAGATACAGAAAACAAAGGCCCCAATTAAATTAAATTGTTTGAAGCCCAAACCGACAATTGAAGCTGCCGTACCTACCGAAACCGACCGACCGGTGCTCTACGCCTCCTATGGTCAGTTCAGATGGTTCTCTACCCACAAATGGCCAATTGGTTTTTCACCCATAGATAGAATGGTGAGGCCTTAATATCTACCAAGCCGATGAAGAAGTAAAAATGCCATTTGAGTTATGTATATATCTGAATCATATACTCAGAAATCAATGCTTGATCCCCAAATTCAGCAAGCACCTTCTTATAATCTTCTTTTTCAAAGAACACAAAAAACGTAAAATGACACATCTAAAAAGCATTTACGCGTTGGATTCATATATGTTTAAAACAGCTTCATATAATAAGAGGAATGATAATTTTCATATCTCATAGAACCTCAAAACTAAGTGGCAAGAATATAAAGAGTTCCATAAAAAGGGTAAGTACGTAGTAAGTAGTCAAAAGTAACAAACGCACAATTAGATGAAAATTATTTCTTTATTAGAAAAGTAATTATAAAAGATGAGGGGTCTCATTTTTATTGTTAAGGTAACAATAAAAAGTAGAAGTTTAAACTAATGGAAGGAAACAACTCAACAAAACAAAACTTTATTGTTACAAGCCATATCAACCTATACTAAACAAACAATAAATATCACAAAGACACCAATACTAGCTACTAGGATTTTGGTCCATTTATTCTTCGATTGCCTGTGTTTGTTCCACTCTAAAGAGGCTTTTTTCTGATTAAATTAAGCTCAGATACAACATCACTCATGTTCATTCGTTCTTCTAGATGTTCAGCTGAACATGCAACTCCAATCCAAAAAATGGAAACCAAACACTCAGTTTGGTTTCCTCTTGTAGTGTTGTAATTTTGGCCATTGTTTCTAGATGTCTCTTCTTCCCTTTCCTGAAAAAGATTTGGATCAGCAATCTCTACTACTACTTAAGCCAAGGTTGTCTTGACAAAGGAATGTAGGCTTATAGTGCTCTGAAAAATGTCATCAGTGGGTCTTTTCTTGTGAACATTTCTAGTAGAAGGATCCCATAACTGTACATATCACCATGGGTTGAAACCTCATTTCTCATATCATACTCTACAGTAGTTCTAAAAAAAAGAGCATTTATGTTAAGAAAGAGAATCTTAACCAGGAGCGGTATAACCAATAGTGCCCCTTAATCCAATAGTGCTGGAGTGAGTGGTAGAACAGCTAAGGTTGCTTCTAGAAGAGAATCTTGATATCCCAAAATCACCCATGTGTCCAATCATTTCATTGTCGAGAAGAACATTGCTTGGCTTAAGGTCACAATGAATCATTTTTGTTTGACAATGATAATGTAGATATTCCAATGCACTCACAATATCAATGGCGATATCCAACCTCTGAAAAAGATCTAGATGCCTTTGGTCCTAATGCACTTCATTTTCTGTAGCAGTTGGATGCAACCATTCCTCAAGGCTTCCGTTGACCTGAACTCATAAATTAGAGCATTGAAATCATTACCATGATAATCATCACTTGAAAAAACTGTAGAAACCTTTACAAGATTTTGATGTCTAATATTTCTCAAGGCTTCACGCTCAACATGAAGAAAGCTTCTAAAGGCTCCATGGTAGCACAAAAGGTTGAGGACCTTGACAGCAATTATATTTTCACTCTTCTCAAGATTTCCTTTATAGACTGATCCAAAACCACTCACACCAAGCATATTTGCCGAAGAGAATCCATCAGTGGCTTTTTGGAGAGACTTTGGTAAGATATATTCAAAAGAAAATTTCCTGAAGAACTTGATATTGACACTTTTCTTTTCTTTCTCAACCAAGAAACAAACAAAAAGTACAGCACCAAAGTTACTCCAAGTAGCCCCAAAATTGTAGATATTATTAACTTCCACGTTAAGATCAATTTTGTAATTCCAGGCTCTTTGAAGTTGCATTTAGGTCATCTCAGGAATTCCCCACATAGTTGATCGTTCCCTGCAACTAAAGCTAAACATGAATTCTTGAAAATGGCATATGTTGGCATTGACCCCTCAAAATTGTTGTATGATATAACTAAAATATACAAGGACTTCCTATCCACAAGAAATTTAGGGATTTCTCACGATAAATTAATGTTCCAAGAAAGATTCAATTCTTGAAGTCTTCTCAAAGAGCCAAAACTTGGCGGAACAATTCCTTGGAAGAAGTTTCCTCCAATGGACAGAATCTCCAGCTTAAAGCAACTGCAAAGACTACTCGGAATCTCACCAAATAGCATGTCCCCTGAGATGTATAATACACCTAGATTCTTAAGATTTCCAACTTCCATGGGAAGAGGACCCATTAGATGATTTCAGGACAAATCTAGGATAATTGATAAAGATGAAAGACCAAAGATTTGTGGGGGTATGGAACCATTGAAATTGTTAAGAGAAAGGTTGACTCTAATCAAAGGTTTGCAATTTTCTAGACTTGATGGGATGCTTCTGCCAAGCTTATTTCAACAAAGTTAAATTTCCAAGAGAGTGCGGGCCGATGTTGCCTAAGATTGTTTTGCGATAGATCCAAACTCTTTAACCTACGAAGCCTTCCAATAGGAGTTCGAATGTTACCTGACACTTGGTTCCCTTGCAAGTAGAGTCTTTCTAAGCCAACAAGATTCACGATCCCACTCGAAATCATTCTAGCTATTTTGTTATAACCAATTACAAACGTTTCTAGGGTTAATGACAAGTTACCCATGCATTCGGGTAAGCCACCACCAAAATTGTTGTGTATTAACAAAACACGTAACATGCTGGCATTGGTCAAAGAGCAGATAAAACTCAAGTCTAGCTGCTTCACTTCCCCCCAAATTGTTTCTAAAAGTAGTAAAGAAATTTAGCTTATGCAGGTTTTCCAAAAAAAGGCACATTTCCAGTAAATTTGTTTGATGCAATGTGAAGATTCTCCAAATTCAAGGCATTGGAGATTAAAAGAGGAATGGAACCAGTGAATTGGTTATAGGCAATGGACAAGCGCATAGAAGAGAGATCAGGAAGAGTAGCTATGCCCAACTCCCAACGAAGACACCCTCGCAATTGATCAAGTCCTACATCAAGAACTCTAATAGAAGAGAGATTGGAGATTGATGGAGGGATGGCACCTGAAAGATTATTAGCATTAAGACTAATATTTGTAAGATTTATGAGTTGGCCTAGTACTGCATTCAGAATACTCCCACCCAAATTATTTGAGGATACAAAAAGATGTTCAAATGAAGGTAAGTTTCCAAGAGATGGAGGAAAACTTCCTGTTAGTCAGTATAAAATCTTCGAAGCTTTGACAAGAAGCTAAACTCAGTTGGAATATCTCCAAAAAATTGGTAATAAGAAAGTCTGATGTCTTCAATGTTAGAGTAATTAGATAAATTGGAAGGGATTCTACCAACCATCGAATTTTTATAGAAATATAATAACTTTAGTCGATGTAAACGATCGACCTATATATTTGTGGAGAGATTTCATGACCGAAATAGTTTTGGAGAAGTAGAATGCTTAGAAAGCTCAAATTTCCAATGAAATGAGATATTGAACCCGTGAGTTTCCGAGATGCCAAGCGCAACTCAGTGACCCTCTGGTGCCGATGACCACATGTAACACCATACCATAGGCAAAAGTGGGTGCTTGCATTCCAGGAGCTAAAAACCATGAGAGGATCATGGCTTATTTTGGCCTTGAATTCAATAGTCGGTCGCTCTCATTCCAGGTCATGGCAATATAGGTACTGCAAGAGCTAAATCACAAGACGGAAGCAACAATATTAAGGATGCAAAAAGCAAACCAGTAGAATAGTAAAATGCTCAAAACATTCGCCTGACATATAAGATTATATAGCCATACCATCTTCACTGCATTTGCTTGTAATTATGCATTTGGTTGCAAACTTGACATTGATAGGGAATTACAGTGATTATGAAGGGCTCTTCAGTCTTCAAGTTAACTCTAATTAAATAGTTAGCAGTGGTGTGAGACTGAATCCACCATCCACCACAATTGACTATGCATGTTGAATCAATAATCAATATTAGGCCAGGCCAGTCGCCAACGTACATTTTATATTAGTTCCGTATATAATTCAATGGATGTTCTTGTTTTATGTTTTTGTTGCATATATTGCATTATTAGAATTCCTTTCAACTTGATTGCATTTTCCTCAATTCAATCCCCACTCACGACAAAAGCAACACAATAAAGTAGTAGTTCTATATATATGCAATCCCGTGATGATCATGTTAAGGAAATTTTATTAATCTTGACCTAATTGCATTTTAAATAAAACATAAACTAGGAGTTGAGATATTGTTGTCTAGTCCTGAATAATCTACTACCAAACTAATTATATTAATTAGGATAGCTGATCAGACACATTTGTTTATTTAATATTTATTGATGTTAATAAAAATAAACAGAAAAAATCATGAATATTGTAAAATCACTATATATCCTAAAAGTTTAAGCTGATGGGAAGATATAGATTTTATTATTTGTATTATATTCTTAACACTCCACTCAAGTGGGGACCAGACTCTCCCTTAATGAGTGGGTTCAGTAGGTAGATTATTTAATTAAATGTGGTACGATGTAGTAGTATTAATGGGTAAATTTTTACTTCTAATAAGATATATACTCTCTTGCATTACGAACATTAATTTAATCCTTCTTCGGTAGCTATATATTTTGGAACCAATAATGATATCTTTTGTTATTAATACAAGCAAATAGATAAACAAAAGTGTTATTCTTCATCTTTAATTTTTTCATCTCCAATCTAATCCTTTTTCATCCCTAGTGCGGGCGGGGGCCGGGTGGGTAGGTCCCAACCTCGCCCGCACTTCCCCTACCCCGCACTTATATATTTTATAATATAAATATATTTATATATATATTTGTACTATACATATTTATAAATATTTATTATTTGTACTATATATAAATATATAATATGTATTAAATAAAAATTTTAATTAATATTTGTAATTTGTAGTATAGGAGGGTGACCCTTTTATAGATTGCCAAGGCAATACAAGAGTCTCACATTGCATAAGTGTGAGACTTGTATTGTGAAGGCAATCTATAAAAGGGTCACCCTACTATACTACAACTTATAAAAAATATGCACTACCAAAATTTTAAATTATAGTCATATTTACAAATTTAAATTTACGATTTGGGTCCAAAAATATATTTTTGATCACTTTTGGATCCAAGAATAATATTTGGGCCTAGTAGACTATAGTGCATTATTGAAGTGGGCAGTGGGATCCTCTCCGCCCCCTGGCATGCAGGGAGGATTGGGAGTCTGCCCCGCCCCCGGCATGCGGTGTAGGGTACCCACCCATGACATGCGGGGGCGGGGGTGAAAACCCCACTCCCTACCCATGCAAGGAGGGGGCTACCCCGAACCGCATGGTGCGGGTAGCACCCCTAGCGTTGTGGCTTCTCTAAAATACTTTGGATTTTATTATTCATTCAAGGCTAAATACTAGTTTCTTTTTTTAAATAAGAAAATCTTGAAGAAAAAATTTACAAGCTATATATTGAAATTTGAAGTAAGATTTTCCTTTTAAAACCATAGCGCCATCAATTTGTTTTAGTTAACTTTTGCATCCATTGAATTAAGATCTTGGATCTGCCACTGTGTGTCACATTTTAACTGGCTTTTCATTCAAGTCAATTAATATGACTTAGTCAACTCGTTAGTCTACAAGAAACCATGCCATTGTTCAAAAAATATTGAAGGGGGTTTCTTCCAAATTTGAACCAGTTTACTACTAAAAACATAGTCGGTTTCAATAACAGCAGGTTTTAAGGAATTCTTAAATCCAGCAGGATGCATTAAATGTTAGCCAGAGCTCCCAGAGAAATAAAGCAAGAGTTTGCTGTGCAATCAGATGAAGTTGCTCTAAACCAGAGAAGAATGAGAAATCAAACAACTCCTGAAACAGAACATTGATACTAGAGATGAGCATCAGATTCAATATCCCCAACAAAACATTTGCAGCATTTAGGGGTCATTTGAACTCCACACCTTTAAATATTAGAATCCCAAGGGATCCCATTATTCTTCAACTTTCAGATAAAGACACTAGCTTCCAAGGGCAGAATGGAGTCCCAAATAAACTTATGAAGAAGTAAAAATTCCATTTGAGTTATGATTCTAAACCCAAGTATATGATCCTATTTTCAGCTTAAACTTCAGAAATCAATGACATCTAATCTTCTTGTAATCTTCTTTCTTAAAAAACATGAAAAACGTCAAATGACACAATTTCACAGAATAAAAGGAATCATAATCTTCATATTTCGTAGAACATCAAAATTAAGTGGCAAGAATATAAAGCCATAAAAGAGTTAAGTGGAGGGGAAGCAAAAAGTACGTAATGAGTAGTCAATAGTAACAAACTCGCAATATGAAAAAGATTATTTCTTTATAAGAAAAGTAATAACAAAAGATGAGGAATCTCAACAAAAACAAAACTTTATTGTTACAAGCCACATCAACCTATACAAACCAAACAATAAATATCACAAAGGCACCAATACTAACTACGTCTAATATTATGGTCCATTTATTCTTGAATTGCCTCTGTTTGTTCCACTCTGAAGAAACTTTTTTATGATTAAATGAAGTTCAGCTACAACATCTCTCATGTTCATTCGTTCTTCTGGCTGTTCGACTGAACATGCAACTCCAATCTGAAAAATTGAAACCAAGCATTCTTGACTTTTATTTCTTCTTGTAATGTTGTTATTTTGGTCATTATTTCTAGTTGTCTCTTCTTCCCTTTCCTGAAAAAGAATTGGATCTGCAATCTCTACTACTCCTTGAGGCAAGGCTATAAGGGAAGTATGTGAGGATTCTACTCAAATCAAATCAGAGCATGTCTAGCCTAAAATCATGTCCAATATTCTGTCATTTATTCTATATTTGGAGATGATTCTAAGTTTGAATTCTACAGTTGTACATTGTAACAGTAGCTTAGTTTTAGCCTTACAGTTTACATGTTTCCTAAATTAGACTCTCAATCACTCTGTATATATTTTAGAACCTCTATCAATGAAAGTGTGGGAAAATCTATTCATTGAAAATTACGGCAATATCTATTTCCTTACATGGTATCAGAAGAGCCAATCTCTAACGAGTCACCGATCCAAGTCACTGCCATGTCTCCCTCCTCCGATCAAAATCCAAACTTTAATCTCAACACCCAACCTCCTTCAGCAGCAGATAAACCACTCATTGCCCTCAACATCACTGCCCAAATCAATGAAAAGTTAACTCCCTCCACCTTTCCTCAATGGCGTGCTCAATTTGAAGCACTTCTCATTGGTTACGATTTACTCGACTATGTCGAAGGCACCCTTCGATGTCCCTCTTCCGCTGGTACCGCCGCCGATGAGCTGCGTAAGACCCACTGGGTCCGACAGGATAAACTTATCCTGAGTGCTATCTTAGCATCTACATCTCCCTCAATCACCCCACTCATTGCTACGATAAAGACCTCTCATGAAGCTTGGAAAAAGCTCAAAAATTTATATGCTAGCCGATCCCGAACTCGAGCTATGCAGTTAAAGGAGGAACTCACCTTAATCCAGCGTGGAACTCGGTCAATCACAGACTATCTCCATGCTGTGAAGGCCTTGGCTGATGAAATAGCCATTATTGATCATCCAATTTCGGATGATGACCTAACTCTTTATGTGTTGAATGGTTTAGGTCCAGATTTTCGGGAGATTGCAGCGCCTATTCGAGCCCGCGAATAATCACTGGCCTTTGAGGAGTTGCACGACCTTCTGGTTGGACACGAAGCCTATCTGAGGCGCTTGGAAGCCGCAACGCAACAACTAGTTGCTTCTGCCAACTTCACGAAGACGAAGCAGTCTGCACAAGGGGGGAGTCAATCGTGGTCCTCCAAGAAAAATGATTCTGCCTGTGGGCCTCAAGGCTCCAGCTCAAGCTGACATGTTAATGGAGCCCAACGTGATGGACGTCACTCCAACAACAAGTCTGGCAGGCCCAATAATTCTAATCGGCGTTACCAGCCCAAATGCCAACTCTGTGATCAGTTTGGCCATATTGCTAAGTCCTGTCCTCAATTCAATTCTCAGAATGTTTCCATCAATTGTCCTACCACATCTAATGGAACGGATAAAAATTGGTTGCTTGATTCGGCTGCTTCTCATAATATCACGGGTGATCTTTCCAATTTATCTATTCATTCCGAATATGATGGAACTAACAAAGTAATCCTTGGTGATGGTTCAGGTTTGGCAGTCTCACACATTGGTTCTTTGGCTTTGCACTCTCCTCACCGAACTTTTACATTACGTGATACTCTTTGTGTTCCAAATCTCTGCAAAAATTTAATTTCCGTTCATCATCTCACCAAACAAAATAATGTCTTTGTTGAATTTCATCCTTTTTATTTTCTTGTGAGGGACAAGATCACGGGGGCGATTCTACTAAAAGGAGCATGTAACAATGGCATCTACACCTTCCCGGAATCAATGGTGACATCAAAAAAGGTTGCTAATGTGCATGAACGGGCTTCTATTGCTGGATGGCACAAGCGTCTTGGGCATCCTTCTCTTAAAATTGTCCATCATCTTGTTAAGAATTTTTCGCTTCCTATTTCATCGAATAAAAATTTGTCTTCACTATGTCAATCATGTTCTATCAATAAAGCTCATCAACAGCCTTTTCGTGTCAATAGTCTCCAAAGCCATGAGCCACTTGAACTTATTTACACTGATGTGTGGGGTCCTGCTAGTTATACTGGAATTGATGGATCAAGATATTACCTAATTTTTGTTGACCATTATACAAAATATATATGGTTTTATCCAATGGTCACTAAATCCGGTATTTCTAAAATTTTTCCACATTTCAAAAAATTTGTTGAAACCCGATTTCAAAAATCCATCAAAACACTTTACTCCGATAATGGTGGTGAGTTTATTGCTTTAAAATCATATCTCTTGCTTCATGGCATAACTCACTACACTACTGCTCCCCACACACCGCGACAAAATGGTGTCTCTGAACGTCGTCATCGTCATCTCGTTGAAACGGGCCTTATAGTTCTTCATGATGCAAATCTTGATTTCTCTTATTGGCCTTACGCTTTTCAAACAGCTTCTTACCTCATAAACAGACAACCCACACCTCTCCTTCAGGAAAAATCACCTTTTGAAGTTCTTTTTGGTCAAACACCAAATTATTTGAAATTAAAAAAATTTGGTTGTGTTTGTTACCCTCTCACTCGGCCTTATAACTCAAATAAAATGCAACCCAAATCCAAAGCCTGTCTTTTTCTCGGCTACTCACCCACTCAAAACGCGTACAAGTGTCTTGAACCTCAAACAAAAAAATTCTTCTCTCGCCACGTGCTGTTTGATGAAACCCAGGAACACTCCAGCCTCTCTCAACCCCGTGACCACCCAGAAACCTCCAGAAGCTCCCCCATTTCTCCCTCTCCTTTTCGGCGCCCAGCAGATCGCAGTGCCTTCATCAATGGCGTCCAGCGCACCAGCATCATTGCACCCTCCGGAAGGTTCACCTGCCATTGTTGCGGCCTCCTCAGGTAATTTCGGACCCTCTAGCTCTTTCCTTCATGATTCCTTGCAAGATTTAGATCACACCACATTTCATCCGA
>QEOT01000341.1:824884-828371 GCA_003123785.1 Pterocarya stenoptera
TAATCCAATAGTGCTGGAGTGAGTGGTAGAAGAGCTATGGTTGCTTCCAGGAGAGAATCTTGCTATCCCAAAATCACCCACGTGTCCAATCATTTCATTGTCAAGAAGAACATTGCTTGGCTTTAGGTCACAATGAATTATTTGTGTCTGGCAATGATAATGTAGATATTCGAATGCACTCGCAACATCAATAGCGATATCCAACCTCCTTAAAAGATCAAGATTTCTTTGGTCTTGATGCACTTCATCTTCTCTAGCAGTTGGATGCAACCATTCTTCAAGGCTTCCGTTGACCATGAACTCATAAACTAGAGCCTTGAAGTCATTACCATGGTAATCAACACTTGAACAAACTATAACAACCTTTACAAGATTTCGATGCCTGATGTTTCTCAAGGTTTCACACTCAACAACAAAGCTTCCGAAGGCTCCATGGTGCAAAAGGTTGAGAACCTTGACAGCAATTATAGTTCCACTCTCATCAAGAATTCCTTTATAGACTGATCCAAAACCACCCACACCAAGCAAATTTGCTGAAGAGAATCCATTAGTGGCTTTTAGGAGACTTTGGTAAGATATAGTCAAAAGCAAATTTTCTAAAGAACTTGGTATTGACACTTTTCGTTTCTTTCTCAACCAAGAAACAAACAAAAAATATAGCACTGAAGTTACTCCTAGTATCCCCAGAACTATAAATATTATTAACTTCCAGGTTAAGGTCAATTTTGTATTCCCAGGCTCTTTGAAGTTGCATTTAGGCAAGTGGATCTCAGGGATTCCCCCACATAGTTGGTTGTTCCCTGCAACTAAAGCTAAACTTGAATTCTTAAATACGCCTTCTGTTGGCACCTACCCCTCAAAATTGTTGTATGATATATCTAAAATCTGCAAGGTCTTCATATCCGCAAGAAGGTTGGGGATTTTTCCTGATAAATTGTTTCGAGAAAGATTTAATTCTTGAAGTCCTCTCAAAGAGCCAAAACTTGGCGGAATAAATCCTTGGAAGAAGTTTCCTCCCATGAATAGAATCTCCAACATAAGGCAATTGCCAAGACTACTCGGAATCTCACCAAATAACATATTCCCTGAGATATGTAATTCACCTAGATTCTTAAGATTTCCTATTTCCATGGGAAGAGGACCCGTAAGACAATTTTCAGACAAGGCTAGGCCAATTGATAAAGATGTGAGACCAAAGATCTGTGGGGGTATGGAACCGTTGAGATTATTAAGAGAAAGGTCGAGAGCTATCAAAGATTTGCAATTGCCTAGATGATTGAGCTGCATTATTGCATATTTTACACATTTAAAGCCAATATATTTTTAATTGTTTTATTATTTTATCATTGGTTTTAGATGGAAAAATTGATTAAGAGGAATAAATCCAAGTTGTGAATTAAATTGATTAAAAGCATAGTTTATGCTTGATTTTATAACTTGTGATTTATTTGGGCAATAAGTTATTCACATGCACAACATACTTTTAATATTTTATTTTTTTTCATCTCTTGTTTAATATTATTTATTTTAGTTTCTTTATCTTATTTTATTTTATTTTATTTTTTATTTTTTTTAGTTTTATTTTTATTTTATGTGATTATTATTTAATTTTGCTTGTCTAATTTTTATTTTATTTTATTTTATTTTATTTTATTTTTATTTTTATTTTTATTTTTTTTTATTTTTCTGCGCAGACTAAACGACATGTTGTTTGGTCGGCAGACAAAAACGACATGTCGTTTTGCGCTGAGATGGTTTCACCGTTTATGCTAAACGACGTGCCGTTTTGTCAATAGACGAAAACGACACGTCGTTTGCGTCATCTTCAACCTCCAGCGTGCATCTCCATTCCACCGCACAGTGCACCTCAAGCCACCTGCAGCCACCAGCAACAACAGAGGATGCCGGAGATCAAGCCCCCACTGCCCAGTGAGCCGCCGGCGATCAGTTCTCCACGTTCTCCACTCCATGCACGGCCAACCCGACGCCACGGCAGCACCACTTCAACAGCACACTCCATGCATGCTGCAACACGTCCTCCGCATGCACAGCATCACCGAACGTCCACTGCACGCATACAACCGTGTTCCACTGCCCAGCATGCACGGCCATGCGAATCAGCCATCACCGAGAAGCTCTGTTCTACATCCTTGACACAGAGCACCTGCACGGTGCAGTGCCCCTCCGCACGTTCCACCCTAGCTGCTCAGCTTCGAACTTCTACCTCAGTGTCTCCACTGCATCCATACAGTGTAAAAAACTCACGAACGAAAGAAAGAAATGGAAACGAACGGAAGAAAGAAACGGAAAAGAGTGCAACGAACGAAGAGAAGCAGACGAAAATGGAAGACGCTGCATGCAAGAAAGAAGAGAAGAAATGGAGGCAGAGGAGCGGGAAGAAAGAAAAGAAAAAGAAAAGAAAAGAAAGAGGGAAGCAGAGGAAGAAACAGAAAAAGAAAGAAAAAAAGAAAGAAGAGAACGACGCATGGGTGGAAGCAGGAAAAGAAAAGAAAAGAAAGAGAGAGAAGGAGTGGGACTGAACAAAGAATAAAATGAAGAAGAAAGAAGAGAAAGGTGACGCGGAAAGAAAAGAAAAGCTGAGAAGAAAGAAAAAGAAAGAAAAGAAAAAAGGAAAGAAGAGACAGACACTGCATGCGGGAAGAAAGGAAAGAAAAATAAAGTAGTGGGAGATGAAGCCGATTCTTCTGCATGTGGGAAACAAAGCATGGGAAACAACACAGACGCACATGGGCAGCTCGGACACAAGCAACAGTGAATTATTTTGAAGCCTATATAAAGGCTTGTAAACAGACGGAGAAAGGGGTCGATGTTAGACACCCAGTAGAGTAGCTTAGGAATAGGATGTAGTTTTTCAGTTTAGGAGAAAGTGCAGATGAAGTGAGGGAGTTCGGTGATGCAGTTGAGAGCCTAATGGACCAACTGTGTTATCGAGCTGTTCTCCTTCATCTGTAGTCTCCACTTTTATTTTATTTTTTTTATTTTAATTTATGTCATTTATTTTTATGCACTTTAAATTAATGTCCTTTATTTTTTCAGCACTTTTAATTCCTGCACTTTTATTTTAGATCAACAATAGAGTTCATATTGTGAGTTTGATCAATTGATTGGTGTTATTATTAGAAACTTTGATTATCTATATATTTCTCTTGATTCATTGTGATTTCTGAATACAGTGAATGCTTGAAAAATTCCTGTGATAATCAATTGGACTTGTGAATGTCTCTACCATCAATTATTCAAACTTAATATTTGGTGATTAATTTTCTTGGGCTTAATTGTTAAATCTTCCAGTTAGAGCACTTTTAATTCCTGCACTTTTATTTTACTGTCATTTGTTTTCTGCACTTTAAATTTCTGCACTTTTATTTTATGTCATTTAATTTCCTGCACTTTTATTTTATTGTCATTTAATTTTCTGTCATTTCTTTTTCTGCACTTTTATTTTCTGCAATTTATTTTTATGTCA
>QEOT01000341.1:828452-874423 GCA_003123785.1 Pterocarya stenoptera
CCTGTGGAGACGATCTAGGAATTTATTCCTAATTACTACGCGACACGCTCCTGCACTTGGGATAGCCTTTTGTGCTGCTCATTTTCGAACGAGTCAAGTTTTTGGCGCCGTTGCCGGGGAAAGTTGTTTAAATTTAAACTCGTGGTTTTTATCTTTATTTAAAAAAAAAAATACCATGTCAGCGTCCAGGATTTCCTGGCATGATGAAGTGATACCGACACGCAATTGCACAATGATCGCAAGTGTCCGCTTTGGCAAAGTAGTTATCTTGCCTGTTATCCCATTTGTTTTGCGGTATTTCTTTAGGGATATTGAGTATTAGAAAACTCGCTTTTGAATGAGTCATTTCTTTTCTGTTTTTACATTACTTGCTTCATTAAATTCACTGCATATTTATATAAAAAAAAAAAAATTTCCTTGAATGTTTTATTTGGTGTTCTGCGTGTTATATAAAAAAAAAATAATAAGGGAAGGAGCTTTGTTGTGACTTTAATACTCAAAGACTAATTTTATAGAGTTGGAAAGATAACGAACATACAAGCTTTATCATAAACTAGCAGACTAAACAACAGACTGACCCTCTATCTTTTGTAAACGTTGAACCTCTGCTGTTAAACGCTGTTGATCACTTTGTAATTGTTCCGTCTTTCGTTCCATCTCTTCTATGTGTGGTTGAAGTTTTTGAGCATACTGTTCTACATATCCCCACAACTCCCTATTTTCACGTTTTAAAATTTCAATTTGTTTTCGTTTATTTGCAAGCTTTTCTTGCAATTCAGAAATCTGAAGTTTAAGTTCGTCAACTTCATTCTCTCGTAAAAGAAATCTTCGGGACATAGCATTAACGGCGGCAGCATATTGGGAACCCAACATTCTCGTTCCTGCAACCACCTCAGCATCGGACTGGGTAGAGAAATATATCTCTGCCCCAACCATGGCATTGACGGCCTCAGGACAGAGAAAGACTGGTTGAGGGGTAGGTGATGCTTGATTCAGATCAGGAATATTGCTAGCAGAATGTTGGTTGGCCATTTGACAAGTTGAGAGATTGAGAGAAGTTGTGAGAATTGAGAAAAAGAAAGAAAACGAAATATGAGAAATGCAGAGATTGTTCTGTGTTACGAGAGGGTGGAAACGATCTCTTATATAGAGGTCCGGAGCATTCAAAGGCTCAGCGATGATCAATCCAGTCGGGACCCAAAGCAGAGATCGAGGCCATAAAGCATTTGTCCATTTGCAATTTACAGCATGATCCGGACCCAGGGCTCCATGATTTACGGCAATTGTCGAACTTCGGGATTTACGACACCCAGGATTTTATGGCAAGTGGATGTTTAACTCTTGCTCAGCTGGCAGATCATCTTCAAATTCAATCCAGCTTGAGGGTTCTAGTGTCGAGAACACTCAACACTTAGCTGGAATGAGACACATAAAAATTTTCGCAAGAAAATTTTTCACCCCAAGCATTTCTCTCTGGGCCAGGAAGTTTTTCTCTACTCTTGCATACTTACTTAAATACTGTTTCTGTTATTGCATCGTGTGATTTATTTTGTGTTGTTTCTTTTGTTTGCCTCTCTTTGTTTAGTTTCTGTGTCATGGTTTGTTTACTTTTTGCGTGTGTATAATGGATTTCATGATTGTTTGTTTTTTATGTTGTTGTTTGTTGATTGTTTTTCTTTCTTTATCTTCTGTGATAGTTTTTCTTTTATTGCTTATTTTTTCTGTATTAGTGTGTGTGCACTGGATTACACAATTTTTACCTTAATGTGATATGCACTGTTATACACATCATTGACACACTCCATTTCTATCAATTTGAGCATCTTGGTGGTGTAGTTGAGCGGGATTATTTTATGAAGATTTATTTTCAACCCTGAGCATAGAACATAATTCCTGATGCATCATATTCTGCTTGATGTACGACTTGAAACACCGGGATGCTATATTTATTGAGATAGACTTGGCATGATTTATATATAATGAAGGAAAAATCTCAAACAATATTTTTGCACACGCTTACACTCATAGTGTTCTTCATTACTGTTCATGGACTTTTCACAGGAGAAGTAAACTGCAGGACTACCGGGCCTTTTGAAAAAAAAAAAAAAAAAGGATCTGCCTCAGTGGTAAGGGCGAACTTGGGATTGTGTGGATTAGGCGCACGGTCCTCGGTTTGATTCCCCACTGTTCGAATCCACTTGAAAAAAAATATATATATATATATATAGTAGTAATAAATAATAAAGGATGAAGCGGTGCGCTTTCCTTATTAAAGGGCTAGAAACAGTTACCCAAACTTTGGGGGTTGAGTGATCAACCTTTAAACAGAGTTGGCGTGAAAACTGCTAGACCCTTGGGTTTTGAGGTAGTTAGAATCAGAACTGATTAGTCTTAAGGTTGAAAAAAAATCCTGAGATAAATCCCGAGTAGTAATGAAGAACACACAGTCGTTTAGCTACACACACACATCTGAGTTTTGAGACTTTTTCCCCAAATCTTAATGAAAGATTGTTGAGACAGTCTTGGTGAATATAGCCCCTGGGAGTTGATAGTTGCGTGTCGCATTTTATTAGAATTCATTATTATGTTTGATTGCTTTTGTTTGGATTTCGAGCTTTATGCAATATTCATCTCAATTAATTTTCACTATTTTGCTCAGAGACTAGCAAAAGGTTAGTTGCGGGGTGTAATTGAGCTGCATTATTGCATATTTTACACATTTAAAACCAATATATTTTTAATTTTTTTATTATTTTATCATTGGTTTTAGATGGAAAAATTGATTAAGAGGAATAAATCCAAGTTGGGAATTAAATTGATTAAAAGCATAGTTTATGCTTGATTTTATAACTTGTGATTTATTTGGGCAATAAGTTATTCACATGCACAACATACCTTTAATATTTTATTTTTTTTCATCTCTTGCCTAATATTATTTATTTTAGTTTCATTATCTTATTTTATTTTATTTTATTTTTTATTTTTTTAGTTTTATTTTTATTTTATGTGATTATTATTTAATTTTGCTTGTCTAATTTTTATTTTATTTTATTTTATTTTTATTTTTATTTTTATTTTTTTTTTTGTTTTTCTGCGCAGACTAAACGACATGTCGTTTTGCGCTGAGATGGTTTCACCGTTTATGCTAAACGACGTGCCGTTTTGTCAATAGACGAAAACGACACGTCGTTTGCGTCATCTTCAACCTCCAGCGTGCATCTCCATTCCACCGCACAGTGCACCTCAAGCCAGCTGCAGCCGCCAGCAACAACAGAGGATGCCGGAGATCAAGTCCCCACTGCCCAGTGAGCCGCCGGCGATCAGTTCTCCACTTTCTCCACTCCATGCACGGCCAACCCGACGCCACGGCAGCACCACTTCAACAGCACACTCCATGCATGCTGCAACACGTCCTCCGCATGCACAGCATCACCGAACGTCCACTGCACGCATACAACCGTGTTCCACTGCCCAGCATGCACGGCCATGCGAATCAACCATCACCAAGAAGCTCTGTTCTACATCCTTGACACAGAGCACCTCCATGGTGCAGTGCCCCTCCGCATGTTCCACCCTAGCTGCTCAGCTTCGAACTTCTACCTCAGTGTCTCCCCTGCATCCATACAGTGTAAAAAACTCACGAACGAAAGAAAGAAACAGAAACGAACGGAAGAAAGAAACGGAAAAGAGTGCAACGAATGAAGAGAAGCAGACGAAAATGGAAGACGCTGCATGCGAGAAAGAAGAGAAGAAATGGAAGCAGAGGAGCGGGAAGAAAGAAAAGAAAAATAAAAGAAAAGAAAGAGGGAAGCAGAGGAAGAAACGGAAAAAGAAAGAAAAAAAGAAAGAAGAGAACGACGCACGGGTGGAAGCAGGAAAAGAAAAGAAAAGAAAGAGAGAGAAGGAGTGGGACTGAACAAAGAATAAAATGAAGAAGAAAGAAGAGAAAGGTGACGCGGAAAGAAAAGAAAAGCTGAGAAGAAAGAAAAAGAAATAAAAGAAAAAAGGAAAGAAGAGACAGACGCTGCATGTGAGAAGAAAAGGAAAGAAAAATAAAGTAGTGGGAGATGAAGCCGATTCTTCTGCATGTGGGAAACAACACAGACGCACATGGGCAGCTCGGACACAAGCAACAGTGAATTATTTTGAAGCCTATATAAAGGCTTGTAAACAGACGGAGAAAGGGGTCGATGTTAGACACCCAGTAGAGTAGCTTAGGAATAGGATGTAGTTTTTCAGTTTAGGAGAAAGTGCAGATGAAGTGAGGGAGTTCGGTGATGCAGTTGAGAGCCTAATGGACCAACTGTGTTATCGAGCTGTTCTCCTTCATCTGTAGTCTCCACTTTTATTTTATTTTTTTTATTTTAATTTATGTTATTTATTTTTATGCACTTTAAATTTATGCACTTTAAATTAATGTCCTTTACTTTTTCAGCACTTTTAATTCCTGCACTTTTATTTTAGATCAACAATAGAGTTCATATTGTGAGTTTGATCAATTGATTGGTGTTATTATTAGAAACTTTGATTATCTATATATTTCTCTTGATTCATTGTGATTTCTGAATACAGTGAATGCTTGAAAAATTCCTGTGATAATCAATTGGACTTGTGAATGTCTCTACCATCAATTATTCAAACTTAATATTTGGTGATTAATTTTCTTGGGCTTAATTGTTAAATCTTCCAGTTAGAGCACTTTTAATTCCTGCACTTTTATTTTACTGTCATTTGTTTTCTGCACTTTAAATTTCTGCACTTTTATTTTATGTCATTTAATTTCCTGCACTTTTATTTTATTGTCATCTAATTTTCTGTCATTTCTTTTTCTGCACTTTTATTTTCTGCAATTTATTTTTATGTCACTTAATTTTCCTGCTCTTTTAATTTTCAGTCATTTAATTTTCAGCAATTTAAATTCACTGTCTCGCACTTTAATTTCTTTAATTTTCATCACTGCATCCAAAACACTCAAATCAACCAAAAAATGAATCTGGTTCACGACCAGTAAATCTTCTTTTCACTGCACTCTTTCATCCATTGTACATATCATCACTTTTTATTTTTATTTTCTCACTGTAAATATTTCCACCTTTTTACACGGGTTTATTTTTAGCATTTTCCCTGTGGAGACGATCTAGGAATTTATTCCTAATTACTACGCGACACGCTCCTGCACTTGGGATAGCCTTTTGTGCTGCTCATTTTCGAACGAGTCACTAGACTTGTTGGGATGCTTCCACCAAGATTATTTTCTGATAAAAAAAGTTTAAGTAACGAAGTTAAATGTCCAATAAAGTGCGGGATGTTGCCTGAAAGATTGTTTCGCGATAGACCTAGTCTCTTTAACCTATGAAGCCTACCGATAGTAGCTGGAATGTTACCTGACACTTGGTTCTCTGGTAAGTGGAATACTTCTAAATTGACAAGATTCATGATCCCACTCGGAATCATTCCAGTTATTTTGTTGTAACCAATTGTAAATATTCTTAGGGTCTGTGACAAGTTACCGATGCATTCAGGTAAGACACCACCAAAATTGTTATTATTTATTGTCAAAGACTTTAACATGGTAGCATTGGTCAAAGAGGAGATAAAACTCAAGTCATGATCAGCTTCTCCACTTCCCCCCAAGTTGTTATTATAAGCAGAAAATTTTTTGAGCTGATGCAGCTTTTCCAATGAAGGCACATTTTCAGTAAATTTGTTTCTTCCAATTTGAAGTACCTCCAAATTTGAGGCATTGGATATTGGAGGAGGAATGGAACCAATAAATTGGTTAGAGGAAATAGAGAAGTATAGGAGATTAGGAAGAGTAGTTATGCCCAAATCCAATGGAAGACTCCCTCGCAATTGATTATACATTATTTCAAAAACTTTAATAGAAGAGAGATTGAAGAGTGATGGAAGGATGGTACCTGAAAGCTTATTGTCAGAAAGTGCAATAACTATAAGATTTCTGAGTTGGCCTAGCGTACTCGGAATTCTCCCACCCAAATTATTTGAGGTTAGATTAAAGTTCTTCCAGTGAAGATAAGTTCCCAAAAGATGGAGGAATACTTCCAGTTAGTCTGTTCTTGTGTGCATAAAATCTTCGAAGCTTTGACAAGAAGCTAAACTCGGTTGGAATATCTCCAACAAATTGGTTATTAGAAAGTCTGATGATTTCGATGTTAAATCAATTGGATAAATTGGAAGGGATTCTGCCAACCATCGAATTGTTGTTCAAAAATAATATCTTTAATCGATGCAAACGACCTATTTGTCGAGGGATTTCATGACCGAAGCTATTATTTTGGAGACGTAGACTCCTTAGAAAGCTCAAATTTCCAATGAAAGGAGATATAGAGCCCACGAGCTTCAGAGATGGTAGGTGCAACTCAATGACCCTCTGGTGCCAATGCCCCGCATGTAACACCATACCATAGGCAAAAGTGGGTGGTTTCATTCCATGAGCTGAAAACCATGAAAGGATCATGGCTTATTTTGGCCTTGAATTCAAGCAAGGCTAGTCGGTCGGTCTCATTCCCAGCCATGGCACAGGTATTGCAAGAACCAAAACACAAGACAAAAGCAACAACAAAGATGGGAATTAGCCTCATGATGCCGGGAAAAATCTCAAGGAGATGAAATGAAGAAGGCTAAACTTTTTGTTTTTGTAGCTCAAGGGAACAGAAACAAATTCCGAGAAAAGAAAATGGACACCTGCTCTCAATCATACCATCTTCAGTGCTATTAACGTATATACGTCTGGTGTAAATAATGCTACACAGCATAACTGTACACACAGCACAGCATCCACAGCAGAGCCACAACGGATTACAAATCATGCACTGCAAAACAGAATCACTTGTACTGCAGGATACGTAGCTGGCCACTGCTATGATGTAACAAACTGTTATTCTTTGATTCTGTTGTACGAGTCTTCTTTGATTCCATTGTACGAGTCTATTTATATAGACCTCTCTGTATTGTTATTATCATTAAGGAAAAGTTTCTATCATGGGTGCTGTGTTATTCCTCTGCTTTCTGTTATTCAACATGGTATCAGAGCCCACTCGACTCAACTAGTCTCCTCGATCCATGGCCAACCCGACTCCTCTTCCCACCCCTCCTCCCACTCCTCCCATTTCTCCTCCAATTTTTCCTCCTCCTGCTCCTACTCCATCCATCCCTTCTTCATTCTCCCACATCATTTCGACAAAACTCACTACTGAGAATTACCACCTTTGGAAAGTCCAAACCTCAGCTTATCTGCGTGGTCAAGACTTATACTGCTACGTTGATGGCTCTTTCCCTAAACCTCCAGAACTTCTAAATGATCAAAATCAATCCTACAAACCCAACTCTGCCTTCTCTTCTTGGAGATGCACAGACCAAATGGTCCTCAGCGTGCTGTTCTCCTCCCTCTTAGACTCCATCTTGGGACACGTACTTTCCTCCACTACGGCCCGAGATCTTTGGAACTCACTGGCTTCAATGTTCTCCTCTCATTCCCAAGCCAAAGAATTCCAAATTAGGTTTCAACTTACAAATCTCTCTAGAGGTGACCAATCCATTACGAATTATTTTTCCAAAGTACGCTTACTGGCTAACTCTCTTGCTGCCACTAGTAATAACATATCTAAGAAGGAACTTGTTTACTATCTCCTCAATGGTTTAGGCTCTTCCTATGAATCCTTTATCACGTCTATCACCACAAGAACTGAGCCACTGACCTCTCATGAATTATATCAACTTCTTTTAATCCATGAAAGTCGACTCTCTCATAATGCCAAAAACAGCATAGCTTCCCTTGATTTCTCTGCCAACTTCAGCGCAGCTAATTCCCACAAAGGTCGTGGTTATTTCAGATATGGCAGGCAAGGTCGTGGACGCGGCCGATTCTCAAACAATAATCGTGGTGGACGTTCCTCTCAAATCAACAATGGCAGTCAACAACACAGCAACCAGAGGCCTACCTATCAAGTCTGCAACAAGTATGGACATGTTGCTCTCCAATGCAGGCACAAGTTTAATCATTCTTTTCAGTATGACTCTCCAACTAATTTCTCTGTTCAGAATGATTTTTCTGCTAACTACACTGCTCCAAGCTCAACGTCAGACAGTATTTGGTATCCTGATTCAGCGGCTACGCATCACATTACCAACGATCTGGCTAACTTGAACATGTCCTCTGAACCATACACTGGTAGTGAAACAATTCGGGTTGGAAACGGCACTGGTCTTCCTATCCACAACCATGGTGACACTTCTCTTTCCACTGCCTCTTCTCCTTTTCTTCTTCGTAATTTACTTCACGTACCTGCCATAACTAAAAATCTCATCTCTGTTCTTCGTTTTTGCACTGACAATCAATGTTTCTTCGAGTTTCATTCATCCCATTTTTCTGTGAAGGATCAACAACCAAGAAAACCCTCCTCACCGGTCCAACCCGTGATGGACTCTACGTCTTTCTAGCCACCAGTGTTTCCTCTCCCACCGTCAATGTCAGCGAGAAGTCCTCCATTGCTCAATGGCATCATCGGATGGGTCACCCTTCCTTAGCTCTTGTCACTCGAATCTTGCGCAAACACTGCTTGTCTGTTTCCCCCACTGAAGACGTATTCCAATGCCCAGTCTGCCCGTTGGCCAAATCTCATCAATTACCATTTTATTCTGGTCAGGCCATTTACAATAGGCCCTTATCTTTACTGTGTTCGGATCTTTGGGGCCTAGCGCCTTATGTATCTCGTTTAGGCTTCAAATATTACATTTCATTTGTAGATCATTTTACGAGATACACGTGGTTGTTTCCCATTAAATCTAAATCTGATGCAGTTCATATTTTTTCCAAATTTTTACCATTTGTTGAAAGATTATTTAATACCAAGTTACTTAATCTTCAAACTGATGAAGGGGGTGAATTTAAACTCATCACCTCTTTGTGTCAAAAATTTGGAATTAATCATCGCATCTCATGTCCTCACACTCATCAACAAAATGGTCTTGTCGAAAGAAAGCACCGACATATAATTGAAACTGGGCTTGCCCTTCTGGCCCAAGCATCTCTTCCTCTCACATATTGGGCTGATGCCTTTGAGACTGCAGTCTATCTTATCAATAGACTTCCCACTCCAACTCTTCAAAATAAGTCTCCTTTTTTCAAAGTTTATAACAGTGAAGCTGATTATAAATTTTTAAAAATTTTTGGTTGCAACTGCTGGCCAAATTTAAGACCATATCTCTCTCACAAATTTTATTTTCGCTCCACACCCTGTTTATTTCTGGGATACAGTACAAATCACAAAGGCTACAAATGTTTAGACCTTGCCAACAACAAACTGTACATCTCACGAGATGTTAATTTTCATGAGTCTTCATTTCCCTTTTCACAGATAAAGCCCACCGAATCCTCACGTTCTCCTTCTCAATCTCATACTCTGCTTCCAATATTCACCACGTCTATTCTAGGCCCATATCAAAATTCCTCGCAACCCGATCCACCAACCGCTCAGTCCACACCCTCTCTCTTAGGCCCTGGTCCATCTACTTTATCTCAAACTCCTTCTTCCACATCTTCGTCAACCTCCCACACCCTAATTTCGTCAAACACTCTACCTGCATCCAGTCACCCTGCTTTGTCCCCGATTCCCATCCCTCCTCGGTCTCCCATCATTACTCGAGCTCAAACCCTTTCCTCACGTTCAAAAAGTTTTTACTGATGGACCCGTGCCCTACCCATCTCGACAATGTTTCACTACCAGTGCCTCGGTTCCAGATGACCCATCAAGCTATTCAGTAGCTTCCAAGTTCTCAGATTGGCGTCAAGCAATTGAAAATGAGTATGATGCTCTTCTAAAAAAAAATACATGGATTTTAGTTCCTCCCACTCCTAATTCCAACATTCTAGGGTGTCGATGGATTTTTAGAACCAAAACAAATGCTGATGGTTCTTTTCAGAGGAGGAAAGCCAGATTAGTTGCCAAAGGCTTTCATCAACAGCCTGGCATAAACTATCACGAGACCTTCAGCCCAGTAGTTAAGCCAACCACAATTCGGCTTATTCTCTCCATTGCTGTCTCTCACGGCTGGTCACTGGGCCAGCTTGACATTGAAAATGCTTTTCTACATGGTACACTCACTGATGAAGTTTTCATGCAGTAGCCTCAAGGATTTGTGAATTCAACTTATCCCAACTATGTGTGCAAACTCACAAAGGCTATTTACGGTCTCAAACAAGCACCAAGGGCTTGGTTTGCTCAGCTCAGCTCATGGTTAATTGAGTATGGTTTCTTGGCCTCTAAAGCCGATCCCTCCCTATTTATTTTCAAAAATGCTACTATCTGTATTTTTCTACTTGTGTATGTAGATGATATAGTCATTACTGCATCACAGTCCTCTGCTATCAACTCATTGATTCATGATATGAGCCTTGCATTTCCAATTCGAGACTTAGGCAAACTCTCATTTTTCTTAGGCCTCGAAATTGATTATACTCCAAATGGTCTTTTGCTATCACAAAGGAAATATATCAAACAACTTCTTACTCGCAGCAACATGCTGCAGTCCAAGCCCGTGACTTCTCTTATGGCTTCTTCTATCAAACTCTCCAAGTTTGACTCCCCTGAGTTTGATGACCCTACACTGTATCGTAGCCTAGTTGGTGGACTACAATATCTATCACTAACCAGACCTGATATAGCTTTTGCAGTAAATAAAATTTGTCAGTTCATGCAAACACCGAAACTCACTCACTGGACTGCTCTGAAGAGAATCCTGAGGTATCTCAGAGGTACCTTAAATCAAGGACTTCTCTTTGAATCTTCCTCAAGTTTTACACTACATGCATACTCAGATGCAGACTGGGGAGGTTGTCCCGACGACAGGAGATCCACTAGAGCTTCCTGTGTTTTTCTTGGCAAGCATATCATCTCCTGGAGCTCAAAGAAGCAAAAGACTGTTGCAAGATCCTCCACTGAAGCTGAGTACAAGTCATTAGCATCCACAGCAGCTGAATTACTCTGGATTCAGACACTTATTCGAGAACTAGGTTTAACCTTGCATCAAGCACCAACACTTTGGTGTGATAATCTTGGAGCTACTTACTTATGCTCAAATCCTGTTTATCATTCCAAAACAAAGCACATGGATATAGATTATCATTTTGTTCATGATAGAGTTGCAGCCAACACTCTCAAGATTGCCTTTTGCAGCTCAAAAGAACAGATAGCTGATGTTCTAACTAAACCAATTGTAGCAGACAGATTCAACAGCTTCAAAACTCGTCTCAAGCTGGTTGACACCCCCTTGAACTCGAGGGGGCATATTAACGTATATACATCTGGTGTAAATAATGCTACACAGCATAACAGTACACACAGCACAGCATCCACAGCAGAGCCACAACGGATTACAAATCATGCACTGCAAAACAGAATCGCTTGTACTGGAGGATAGGTAGCTGGTCACTGCTATGATGTAACAAACTTTTATTCTTTGATTCTGTTGTACGAGTCTTCTTTGATTCCATTGTACGAGTCTATTTATAATATAGACCTCTCTGTATTGTTATTATCATTAAGGAAAAGTTTCTATCATGGGTGCTGTGTTATTCCTCTGCTTTCTGTTATTCAACAAGTGCATCTTCTTCAATCATATATATGGCATGTGATAAAGGACTGAATATGAATTATTAATAATCTTTGACAATGACTTTAGTCAATGTTTGGCCGGTTACCAACCGTTTATATCAGTTAATTCCCTATATTATTCAATGGAATCATGGATGTTCTTTCTTTTGTTGTCCGTTGCATTGCACTCGAATTCCTATAACCTTAGATTGCATTTAAAATAAATTAAATCCCAACTAATTATATATGCAATCCCATCATGTTAGGGAGATTTTATTAATCTTGGCCACCCAATATTTTAAATAAACATTAACGAAGAATTGAGATAGAGTCTTTGGATGTGTAACGTGTGAAGATTACACACTGTTTTGACCGGCACATGCTGGTCACGTCATGATCATTTTTAATGCCGTTGGCGTTAGGGGAGCCCCATTCGCCATTACGTAGAAATACTCGTGCCCTTAAAATGGGTTAGAGGTGAAGTCTGGTCTTGTACGTGAGCAGTGAGGAAGAAAGAAGTCTCTTAGGTCAGCTTGGCTCTTCAGTCAATATTCAAAAAATCCACAAGGTTTGACGAATTAGACCCTTCCATAAACTTTTCTTTTAATTTGTTGAGGTGTGGATTAATGAATCCACCACAATTTATTTCAGTTCTCGATCCATTAATTATTTCAATTAAAAAGAACTTTAGTCCCTCCATTTAAAATATAAAATAAAAACATAAATTTGACGTACGGACCGGATGTTTTGATCAAGTCAACAATCCACATTCAAATAACTTGTTTGGCCCAACAAGTTTGTATTCTATTCACAGTCTAACGACGACTATGTCTTTAGTCTTTCGGTCAGTCATATTGATTTTGAGTTTTGATAAGTATTAGGTCTACAAGAATAAATATTATAAAAATAAGTTTATATATTGACGTGATTAAGGCTCCAAAGTTGAGTTGAAATGAATTGAGTTCTTTATGAATAATAATGAGTTGAGATGGTGGAGTGAGTTTTGTAGAGCCCACCTAAAATGCTTTTAGATGTATTTAGATGTTAAGATAGTTTAGATATATTTATGAGAAGTTAAAAATATTGCGGATTCCGCGTATAAATAAGTGTTGAGTTTAAAAGGTTGTAAGTCCCACGTGTAAAGAAATTTTGAGTTGAGATGAGTTTAGTGATTTGAGAGTTGGGTATTTGAATGTTGGATTCAGCTTAAAATTAAATCGGTCCAACTTCCAAACGAGACCTAAATATAATATATCAGATTTATTTTTATAACAATAAAAAATTTCTAATCTAATAAATTACATTAAATTATGTCAGTTTATAAATTTATATGAAAAAGTTTATAGATCAAACATTCTTCTTTGTGTATTTTTTTTTCTTTCTATTGGTATGATCAGTATCCTTTGCTTACTTGATTAGTAAATTTTTTTTCCTAACGAACACTTAATTGGCAACAATATCGTAACTATTCATTTATGTTCTATTTGAAATGGAAGGACAAGATTAATTAAAACAAATTAGGCCAGGGGATCCTATTCCCCCCCTCATCATGCTTATGGAATGTGGTTAACTAAACAAATATTTTGACCACAAAAACATTAAACAAAAATAAAATATGTTATTCGTTATATGAATTAGATAGCTAAACTTGGCCGTTGAGGCTGAAGACCAATTTTCTAGCTTTGGGTTAACGTTGGATTGTCAAGTGGGGCAAAGCAAAGGAAATGTAATGTGGGTTTTACTTTTCTCTCTCCTTTGATAATATAAGAGAAATGATATTTACAGTCGTGAAGTGCGTGAGCATCGTGCAATTATTTTGAAAAAGTGAATAAATCGAGACTTACATGAAAAATAAAACTATTTTTTTGATAGTGGACTCTATTTTTTTTCAAAACAATTACGCAACACTTATACACTCCACGATTGTAGGTAACATTACTCAAATTATATAATTCTTCTATATATTAAAAGCACTACAACAAATTTTGGCTTCTGTAACGAACAAAACCATCACAAAAAATAAGCAAATTGTCACAAATATTTTTTTGTGATGGTTTGAGACCGTCACCTAAAAGGTGTCACAGGAAGTTTTTGTGACGGTTTACTGTTCAATAGCCACAAAAGGTTTTGTGACGGTTGGAAGTCTTCTGTGAGATGTAACGTTCGAATGTGATTTTTTTGTGACAATTAAAATCCGTCACAAATAGTAATTTCATAAAATTAGAAAGCATATAAATTGTTTCATATTACACCATAAATATAACAACTAATAATGTCTTATAGAATTGTAAAAATAGACAATAGAAGTTTCTAATAATAATAATGATAAATTGATTTTTTATCCTTCTTTCTTCGCCCATCGCGATCCTGCTGAAGTCACATAACACGTTCCATCTGTACCACCATCTCCCTCTGTATTTGCTCTTGGGCTTCAATGCGTATTCTCTCATCGTGGTCGCTTTGTTGCTCCTGCAAAAGTGTCTCTAAATCAGAATGTCGCTATAAGAGAGACTCCAACTCCTGTTGTCTCGACTTCATCTACTCAATTTCTTGGTGTGCTGCATCTAAATCCTTAATAAGATTGGTAACTTCCAAAATCAAGGTCGTGGATGATGAACTGACACGCTTGAAAGAACATCCCAAATCTTTTACCAAACCAGACTTGGTCCCAAGCACTTGCATGAATATGTCTATGTCACTAAGAGAGGATTCCTCAGAGGCTGATTAGCTCTCAATCATTTTTTCCTACAATTACAACAAAAATACACAATAAGTAACATATTAAAATAAATGAGAAATCAAACATAATATGAATTCATATGTTGTATAATTTATTCACAGAAAATAACCTTACTTACATAATTATCTTTACAGACAGGATCAACTCACTCACTATGCTCATCAGTGTGAGTAACAGCATAAACATGAATGAGAGAGAAATTTTCAGGATCATCACGCTTTCTAACAAAGCCATATTAGTAATTTTAAAAAATAATGTTAGTACTTAAATAAATAAATAAATGATAAAATTAGTGAATTTTAATAACCTCACTTACATAATTATTGTCAAGACGTTGAAATGACCTTGAACCAGCACGATGGTAGATTGTCAAAGCCTTTCTATTTTGTACATTGATAGAACTTAAGTGCTGTAAGAGAAATTAACAATGTTAAATACAATATATGAAGCCAATATAGATGTAAATAACTTATAGGAAATAAATCTAGAATACCTGATAATCTGGACTTGCGAAAAGATCACAACACTTCTTCCAATCGTCTAACTTCATGTTCTCCAAATGAGACTGAACAACCTCTTCGAACGTCTTGAATTTCTTAAATTGGTCATGACATCGTCACTTGTGATGCTAAAATAATGTAACCATCAACTCATTCACAGTAGTTCACACATCCTCGCTACAGTCAAAATTGAGGCCGAATTCATCCTAAGAAATGAATTGTGTCAAAAATATGAAATCAAAACATCTCTAAAAAATTTACGTTCATATATAAAGTCACAAGTACATGACTCCGAATGTGATTATTCACCTCATTCTAAACATCTCTCCATGATTGCACATAAAATGGAGTCAAAGCTCAGACTAGTGTGCCGACATAGGAGGAAAGTGATGCTGCACTATCATCCACTACTCCAGTGAAGTTATCAAGAATGTTGACCATTTTTTTCCGTACCTTCTATTTCTTTTTAGAGCAAGGCAACGTGTTAAGCCATGTCCGCGACGTGACACAACATCAGCTAATATTTTTAAAATTATTAAATACAGTCCCCAAAGTATCGAAATATAATTAATTATCAACAAAATTTTCTTACTAGTGGGTGTCAACTGGCTGTCTGTCTCCTGTGTATCAACTTGTTTAGGAGCGGAGTCCTCAATTGGGGAGTCATGAACAGGTTCAGGACTTTGGGGAAGAGGCACATTTCTTTGTTGTCATTTTGGTGACATCCTTGAAAATGATTAATATTTGAAAAAAAAAATTGTATAGAATAATTATAAAAAAAATGTATTGTACTGTAGAAAGCTTTTTTAAAGTGTATACTTCATCTCTACAGTGGCTTTTGGTCACTTTCATTGTGTTTGAGGTGTTAGGGAATGGTTGAGTCGACTCAACCATTTTTGTCTCGTAACGTTCGAACGTTAGTTCCTCACGTTTGAATGTTATACCTTTCAAATTAGGAAGACGACATAAACGTTCGCACGTTAATCAAATAACGTGAGAACTTACATTTGTAATGTTCACACGTATGATCATTCATATTCTTGAATGGCACATACGTGCGAACATTATTTAATATTTGTTCAAATGTAAAACCTTTCAATTGCTAGAAAGGTCAGAAACGTTCGAACTAATAGTTAATGTATGTTCAAAAGTCTTAATAAATACGTTCAAGAGCTTCCTCACATGTGAATGTATTTGTTTTGTACGTTCAAATGTAATAATTTTCTATTTATTTTATTAATACCGTGCGAACGTATATTTGGTTTAATTCAAACGTGTGTTTGCCAGCATCATGTTCGAACGTAACTCATCTTACGTTGAAATGATTATCCTAGAGGAAATTAACATGCAAATGTAAATTCTAAAACGTTCTCACGTATAAGATTAACGTCCGAACGTGATATTTTATATTCAAACATGTCCCCAAAATAATTTAGATTACAATACATAATATGCATCATAGTACTAACATTGCTCAATTTTTTTCTTTCTTCCAAGATATGGCTCATCTTCTGACGACTAGGAAAAGGGAAAGGAAGGAACAAGCTAGAACACGTCTCGAATTGGGGCTCGAACAGTGATGTCCGAATGAGAAGTCATGATTAACTAGTTTGACAAACTTAGATGGGAACATAAGAGCCTTACAAACATGTTCACTATGAGAGGTTGGATGAGTATCTGCACATATACCCCCCAATGGTTCGGGAGCTTTATATGGGGATGTGTTCCATGGCTCACGATGCATCCTCTCACACCGTGATAGTACTTGGTGTTCAGTTTGAGGTCTCGGCAGATGTCATTGCCGAGCCTCTGGGGATTCGTCGCATAGCTGAGATATCAACTGCAGGAGATGCTCAGCCTAGGAATGGATCCCAAGTAGATGCAAATGTAGGAACTTTTGCATCATCTACTGATCCAGTTGATCACTGGGAGGCTAAGGATACTGATGATTAGGATGACTACCGAGATGAGGATTTCTACATCCTCACTGGGAGAGATCGAGAGCAGCTCAATAGAAAGAAAACCTTCAGCCAGGTACAACTCCTCCCTTTTTCCGCATGTTGCATCTTATTATTGCAACAAATGTGGATCATGTGGCACATAAAGCCACATTTAGCCTGACTCGTGCATAGTTCTTTATAAGAGTGGCATGTGGAGAGCCCATCGACTTGCCACAAACAGCCTCCCATATGGAGTCCTCATTACCAAGCTATTATTGGCCTGGAGGGTGCAACCCCAGGTGGAGGAGTGGCTAACAGAGTAGATCATCCCCATCGACATGACCACACACCGTCAAAGCACTGTACAAGGGAGGGGGCATGCTTGACGTCAGGCTGGCCCTATACCAGATCTTGTTCCTCCAACCCAATCTGGGTCCGGCATTGCTCCCCATATTGGGAGTACTAGTCAGCCACCGACGGGGTACATCTATGGGAGATGCGCGCCCTGCTTGGGTTGATGCAATGGTCTCAAATATTACTACGCACACCGATCGATAAATCACTTTGGTAGAACAGAGTGGCACCGATGTTGGCCATCAGATAGATATCTTAAACGAAAAGGTCAACACATTAACTGACGATTTTAATAAATATGTAAACAACTCGTACTAAGTATTTTTCACTTTTACTGTGTTGTTTACAAAANTTATTTTTATTTTTTTTTTTTTTTTTTAAATTTGAAATATCCAATTTTAATATTAAATCAATTAATGTTCGAACGTGAATCACTAACGTTCGAACGTTGAAGCCAAAACTTTCCATGTTCCATGTAAATAGCCTCAACATTCGAATGTCCAGGGCACGTTCTAACATGAATATGTATACGTTCGAATGTTATGCAATTTTTCTTGATTGCCTTCAATGACGGTTTCCACAAATCATCATAGAAAATGCTTTTTTGTGACGGTTTGTGCACTGTCACAATTGTCAAACCATCACAAAAACTCATTTATGTTGTTGTGAAGTCATCTTCCTATGGTTGATGAATTTCTAAAACTATGATTTGTTAGTATCTTTTAATATTTATAAGTTGTGACGTTTGTTTTAATATAGGATTAAGAAATGCTAGATATTCCAATATTAGATATAGTCTTAACGTATGCAAGTCCATGCATTCTCTTAAAAAAAGTGAGATTTACCATTAACAAAATAATTTTATTAATTTACTTATGTGGGTTTTAGATTTAAGAACATTTTTTAAAAGATATACAGATTTACATATTTTAAAACTGTAAATATAATTTCTCATATAGCATTATGATGGCATTTGAAATTCATTTATTACAATTGGAAGTTTGTTTACATGCTTCAATCATCAAACTTATAAATTCCTCCATAGAACAATTATAGGAAGTAGTAGGTGAAAAAGAAGTCAGCCCTAGTTTTTGGGAGAGACTCCTTCTTTCTAGAAACCACCACCAAATCAAAACCTGCGCAGAGGAGAAGGAGCTTTGGCTCCTCCCTCCTTCCTCCCTCCTCCATCTCCTCTCTAGTTTTCTTCTTTCCTTTTCTGGTTTTGGTTGTTTTTTCAGGACTAAATATGGCAGAAGGCTGATCTATTGCTCTCTGGCAACCACCATGCACCTTACCACAGGTTTCCTAAGGCGCTGATCATTCAAAAGACTGAAAAATTTTGCCGAATGATACTGCGCATGAGCCATACGCGTGGTCCAAAGTAGGCGTGTGAAATCCACGCGCCATTACGAATGGTGCTTTTCTATGTGATGTTTTTGGGTCCAGGGCCACCAGTTTTTTCAAACTAGACTGACCGCCATACTCCCCCAGGATGGCGTGTAGCTCTCATGCCCATCACAGTCACTATATTTTTCTTTTTTCCTCCAAGGTTGAAAATGTCGTTTTATGTCTTTCCAAGATGTAATTCACTTTTCCCCTTGTATCTTTAATTTCTGTTATGTCTTTTGTTTTAGAAAAATAAAAACAAGAAAAACACATTCTCTAGGACTTTGTCCCTAGAGTGTGTCTTTTGGACTTTTGTTCATAAAGTGTGTCTTCTACTCTGTCTTAGACAGAGTTTGGGATTTGTAAACTATGTCTTAAACAGAGTTGTGTTGTCTCTCAGACGGTGGTCTGTAGAGATTTGCAGCATGGACTAGACTATGTCAATCATAGTTGTATATTGATAAGCTATTAATGTTGTAGTTGACTTGTTATGTATGTTTCAAGTCAAAGTTGTAATGTTCGTTATTAATGAATGCTGTATGTTTTATAAAAATAATAATAAAAATCATCAAATTTATAAACAGTTTGTTTCTTTTTGGTTCCGGCTTAATTTAGTGCTTTTTGAATCAACATTAATTGTTAGTGGCTGTTTTAATTCTATTTATTGTCCATTGCCGATTCTTTTGTTTTAAATCATATTATACTCTATTTAGAACTTAGGAGCCATAAACCTCTTTATTAGTTTAAATTATTTTTACTGGATGTCTTTAAGGTTATTTTTTCTACTCTTTTGCTTCTCGATTATTACTACTATTCGGAATAGAGAGAGAGTGTGTGTGTGTGTGTGTTAAAAGATAAATAAAAATATGTGAGGATATTTACAGCTTTGACTCAATCTCTTGTGCATAATTTGTTTGAGTTATATGACAATCAGTTTGGTTGCATGTTATATTCTGAAAAGACAAGTTAAGAGAAAGTATAATGCACTAATTCATTTGAAATTTTGTCTATCATAGAGGGTTTGAATCACTTTAAAATAGAGCAAGATTTGCGTACTTTAGACCAAATTTATTTCATTTTTTATTTTTATTACTATCTCTTTTAGTAACACTATCCAACATTTTTTATTACTATCACTAAAACTAGCAGTTGTAGGAATCTTGGCAGATGGACATTAATCAGCCTTGGGAGGACGGTAGTCTATCTTCTGCCAAATGTCGAATCAAGTGAAGAGGCCAATTAGTCTTTAGGATGGTAGCCTTCAACAGTTCTTGTCAGTTTGAGCCGACGGATCATTCATCTTTAGATAACCTTGAGGTATCTTCTGAATTATGTCCAAATATATTACTGTATGGGTCAGCAACTGAAGCTTCGGAAGATGCTTCAGAGTTGTTATTAGATTCATCAGAATTATCATTTTCAAGAGACTTCTAGACAAATAAATCAAATCATTTTTATTAAGTCCTCTAAGAACATTTTTCTTTTTAGACTTTGAGGATTTATCGGATTTAATAGTTGCAAAAAAGGAAGCAACAGCTTTCTCAGTAGTAGTGGTGGCTTGGATCAGTGTATCTCCAGGTGAGGTTGATCGATGAACAATAACAGGGAATTCCTTAGTATTTTTCAGATCTGAGCAGTCTGTGGGAAATATCTAGCAATGTTATTAATAATGTCTTGTGTATGGGGATATCTATCCCATCATTTTACAAAACAATATCAAACCAACTGGTCACCATTTCTCTCATAACTCCATATTAGAATCCAAGGGACTTTATACCTTTTGCAGAAATGGAGGGAATAGGGAAATTTGGCACCAAGGCGAGCCAATTTTGAAAACATTGCATTAGTAAAACTTTTAATAGCTTTATGAAGTTGTTCAGGAAAAACTTCTGGAATTGGAT
Source organism: Pterocarya stenoptera (assembly GCA_003123785.1). Taxonomy (NCBI): domain Eukaryota; kingdom Viridiplantae; phylum Streptophyta; class Magnoliopsida; order Fagales; family Juglandaceae; genus Pterocarya; species Pterocarya stenoptera. The sequence goes on from QEOT01000341.1 coordinate 848,886, forward strand.
CAAACTCGTTCCACTATTTTAAGAACCAAATGAGAAGTTTGCCTTTAAACTTTTTATCAAAGTTAAGAAACTATGAGTGACTCATGTCTGCAGTCTGAAACAACATGAACTTGGACCATGCATCAATATAATCATAATAGCAATAAAAAATTTCAGAATTGGAAGGTCTTTTTGAAGTAAAGGGGTGAGTACCCCAGTCTTCTTTGGTAATGATATTCAAAATGCAAGTGCTGTGATAAATCAATTTTGATTTATTAGTTTTATCATAAGTGGGTTTAATAATAATGGATTCAGTTTGGAGCAGAATACTAGAACAATACTGGAGGTTTTTTGTCGGATTCGCAGGAATCCAGTGAAAACTTAGAGGAAAATAGATGGAAGCTATTTTGAAGGGAACTGTATACATCGATCGATTAGATTCAATATAAACATATTTTGGGAAAACAGTTTTCTAATATACTTACTTTTCGAAGCAGGGGAATACTGAGTGGGTTTAACAGAAGAAATTCGATTAGCATATATAAGGGATAGCAATAGCAGAAGCAAAAGAAGCAGGCTTAACAGTAAGGATACTCCCAAGAAAGTAAAACTATTAGCAATTTCCAGTGGGGAAGCAAGCTCGTTTTTAATGAGCTTGAGATTAGGAGTTGGTGGAGGTGTAGCAAGTTTTTATCCTTTATCTTTCTTCTTGCTCGTGTTGCTGCAAGAATTCACGAGTAAGGAAATCAAAAATGGAATTGTCAGAACCTTTAATATATTCAATATCGAAGTCAAAAACTTAATATAGCTTGCCATCGGGCAAAAATATGTTTTGATGCAATATTTTCAACATTTTTTTCTAAAACACATTTACACTTTTGCAATTAATGTGTAGTAAGAATTTTTTGTTTAACAAATCACTTTGAAATTCTGAAATGTATAGTACTATAGATAAGATTTCTTTCTTAATAGTACTATAATTAAGTTGTGCATTATTTCAGACTCCGGAATGGAATCAAACAATCTGTTCGGATGAGTCTGGTGAAACAATTTATTTCAGAATGCCACCATAACCAATGTCAGAGACATCTATTTCAACTATTTTAAAAGACCCAGAAGTAGGGATACCAAGACACAGAAGAATCGTGACATGTGCCTTGATTTGTTTAATAATAGTAGTATGAATTTCAGACCAAGAAGGCGGATTGTCATGTAGCCTTTCAAAAAGTGGGCAACATTGTTTCATCATATTTTGGTAGAATTCGGCAACATAGTTACAAGAATCAAGGAATCTCTACAACTGAGTTTTATCAAGAATAACATTAGGAAATTTGTCAACAAATTCGATAGCCCTATTGATGGGTCAAATTTTGCTTTCAGAAATATCATAACCAATGAATCTGATTTTGGTTTGGAACAATTTAATCTTTTTGGCAGAAACAACAAGACCATTCAACCTAATGATATCCAGAAACGATTGCAAATATTTCCAGTGCTCCGGACCTCTATATAAGAGATCATTCCCACCCTCTCGTGACACAAAACCATCTCTGCATTTCTCATATTTTGCTTTCTCTTTCTCAATTCTCTCAACTTCTCTCAATCTCTCCACTTGTCAAATGGCCAGCCAACATTCTGCTAGCAACATTCCTGACCTGAATCAGGCATTACCTACCCCTCAACCAGTTTTTCTCTGTCCTGAGGCTGTCAATGCCATGGTTGGGGCAGAGACATATTTCTCTACCCGGTCCGATGCTGAGGTGGTTGCAGGCACGAGAATGTTGGGTTCCCAATATGCTGCTGCCGTCAATGTTATGTCCAGGAGATTTCTTTCATGAGAGAATGAAGTGGATGAACTTAAACTTCAGGTTCTTGAATTGCAAGAAAAACTTGCAAGTAAAGGAAAAAAAATTGACGATTTAAAACGTGAAAATAAGGAGTTGTGGGGATGTGTGGAACAGTATGCTCGAAGACTTCAACCACACATAGACAAGATGGAACGAAAAACGGAACAATTACAAAATGATCAGCAGCGTTTAACAGCAGAGTTTCAACGTTTACAAGAAATGGGGGGTCCGTCTGCTGTTTAGTCTGCTGGTTTTATAATAAAGTTTGTTTGTTCATTTTCTTTCCAACTCAATAAAATTAGTCTTCGAGTATTACAGTTACAACAAATCTCCTTTCCTTATTTATTTATTTATGTTTTTTTTTTTTTAAATAAAGATAAAAACCACGAGTTTAAATTTAAACAACTTTCCCCGGCAACGGCGCCAAAAACTTGACTCGTTCGGAAATGAGCAGCACAAAAGGCTATACCAAGTGCAGGAGCGTGTCGCGTAGTAATTAGGAACGAATTCCTAGATCGTCTCCACAGGGAAAGTGCTAAAAATAAACCCGTGTAAAATGGTGGGAATATTTACGATGAGAAAATAAAAATAAAAAGTGATGATATTTACAATGGATGGAAGAGTGCAGTGAAAAGAGAATTTACTGGTCGTGAACCAGATTCATTTTGTTGATTTGATTGTTTGAGATTGCAGTGAAAATTAAAGAAATTAAAATGCAAGACAGTGAATTTAAATTGCTGAAAATTAAAAGACTGAACTTTAAATGAGCTGGAAAATTAAATGGCATCAAAATAAATTGCAGAAAATAAATAACAGAAAATTAAATGACAATAAAATAAAAGTGCTGGAAATTAAAGTGCAGAAAATTAAATTGCAGAAAATAAAGGACAGTAAAATAAAAGTGCAGGAATTAAAAGTACTGAAAAATAAATGACATTAATTTAAAGTGCATAAAAATAAATGACATAAATTAAAATAAAATAAAATAAAATAAAAAAATGGAGACTGCAGATAAAGGAGAACAGTTTGATAACACAGTTGGTCCATTAGGCTCTCAACTACATCACCAAACTCCCTCACTTCATCTGCATTTTCTCCTAAAATTTCTGCAGACTACTCCTACTTCCTACTGAGCTTCTAACCTCTGCTCTCTACTCTACTGGGCGTCTAACCTCAGCCTCCTCTTCACTTCGTTCACAAGCCTTATATAGTCATCAGAAATTTACACTGTATGCTTGTGTCCGCACTGTCCATGTGCGTCTGACTTGTGCCAGCCAGCCTTCATTTTATTTTTCTATTTTTCCCGCATGTGCATTCTGTCCGCTTGATTCTTCCCGCATGCGTTTTATTTTCTTTTCTTTTCTTCTTCTTTCTGCCGAAACTGGTCTGCTTCTCTCCTCTTTCTCTTTCTTTTTCTTTCTCTTTTTCTTTCTTCCTCTTCTTCCCACGTTCTGCTTCCAGCCCGTCGAGCATCTCATCCTTTTCTCTTTTTTTTTTCTTTCCATTTCTGCTTCTCTCTCCTTCTTCTCTGCTTCTCCTTCTTTCTCTTTTTTCTTTTTCGTTTCTATTTCGCCGCATGCACGTTCCGTTTCGGCGTCGCCCGCGTGAGCTTATTCTTCTTCCTCCAGCGTCGGCCTGTTTCCAGCGTCGTCCGCATGCCATCTTCTTCTTCCTCGTTTCTTCCGTTTGCATGCATGAGTCCTACGTCCAGTAGGTGAAATGAGAGAGCCCGAGAGATAGAAATGGAGGTTTGTTGTGCATGGAAGCTTCTGCAGGTGGCTGGGCAGCGCTGTGTTGCCGGAGGTGGAGTAGAGGGTGGCTGGCGGTGCTACTAGTCTTCACGGTTGGTGACTGCTGCGGCGAGGTGGAGCTAATGGTGCTGCCGTGGAGGCAGGTGGCTAAGTGGTTGAGCAGAGATGACTTCGGAGATGGCGTTGCCGCGTGTGGGTGGCTGACCGTGCATGGTGTTCGCCGGTGGCTCACTGGGCGGCGGAGAATTGGTCTCCGGCGTTTTCTGTTGACTGCTGGCGGCCATCGGAGGAACATGGTGGCGCAGAGGAGCGCAGCTGTGGAGGTTCACTGTGCTGCACAGGAGAAGGCATGCGGGAGGTTGAAGACGACACGAAACGACGTCGTTTGTGTCTGTAGACCAAACGGCGTCGTTTAGTTCAAACGGTAGGAATGATCAAGGTGAAAAACGGCGTCGTTTTGGTCTTTAGACAAAACGGAGTCGTTTTTCTCAGACGGCAAAAACGACTAACGGGCAAAACGACATGTCGTTTTGGTCTGCCGACCAAACGACATGTTGTTTAGTCAGCGCAGTAAATAAAAAAATAAAATAAAAAATAAAATAAAATAAAATAAAATAAAATAAAAATTAGACAATCAAAAATAAATAATAATCACATAAGATAAAAATAAAACTAGACAAATANATGCGGGAGGTTGAAGACGACACGAAACGACGTCGTTTGTGTCTGTAGACCAAACGGCGTCGTTTAGTTCAAACGGTAGGAATGATCAAGGTGAAAAACGGCGTCGTTTTGGTCTTTAGACAAAACGGAGTCGTTTTTCTCAGACGGCAAAAACGACTAACGGGCAAAACGACATGTCGTTTTGGTCTGCCGACCAAACGACATGTTGTTTAGTCAGCGCAGTAAATAAAAAAATAAAATAAAAAATAAAATAAAATAAAATAAAATAAAATAAAAATTAGACAATCAAAAATAAATAATAATCACATAAGATAAAAAATAAAACTAGACAAATAAAATAAAATAAAATAAGATAAAGAAACTAAAATAAATTAAATTAAACAAGAGATGAAAATAAAATATTAAAAGTGTGTTGTGCATGTGAAGAATTTATTGTTCAAATAAATCACAAGTTATAAAATCAAACATAAACTATGCTTTTAATCAATTTAATTCACAACTTGGATTTATGCCTCTTAATCAATTTTTCCATCTAAAACCAATGATAAAATAATAAAACAATTAAAAATTATTGGTTTTAAATGTGTAAAATATGCAATAATGCAGCTCAATCAAGATGTCATTCATAATATTTTGGAATTCACTAGGGATATTTTTGAGATCAAAATGCATCACATTCCACTCATAGTGGCCAAATGGGATTGTGAAAGCAGTCTTATACCTATCTGACTCATTAATTTGGATTTGCCAAAATCCTGACTTTAGGTTAAATTTGAAAAAGACAACTGCATCGCATAACCTATGAATTAAGTCATATTTCGCCCTTCCATGGAGTTGTGAAAGCAGTCTTATACCTATCTGACTCATTAATTTAGATTTGCCAAAATCCTGACTTTAAGTCAAATTTGGAGAAGACAACTACATCGCATAACCTATGAGTTAAGTCATTTTTGTTGGGGATAGGATACCTAATCCAGTCTAACACTTTGTTCAAAAGTTTGTAGTTAATAACTAGGCGGGATGTCCCTCTCAATTTCTGCATTTTTTTTGACGTAGAAAGCAGCACAAGACCAGAAAGAGTTATTAGGCCTAATAATTTGTTTAGCAAGCAAATCATTGATTTCATTTTTGTAAAATTCTAAAGTCTCACTATTCATTTGAATAGGTCGAGCTTTAGTTGGAATGTTTTTCTCACAACATGTTTCTTCCTATGCCAAAAGGCATTTGGAAGATCAGAACAAATATTATCAACCAATTTTTTTTGTGAAAATCACTGATCTTTAATTGATGCATAGTATTAGAGAGTTGTTATGAAATCCTTTTGAATTTGATTTCTTATTGTAGGAAATTCAAATGCCTTGTTTCTACTGAAAGCAAATATTTCAAACTTTTATCAATATCAAATTCAAAGAATGGATACAAAGAATAAATAAAAGGAATTCTTAATATGAGTTTATCAGCCATATTTTTAATAAGCACGGAAGGAATTTTAAAACAAACCTTACCCTGGCAAACATGAGCAGTATTAAGCTCATATCTGATCTTCATTTGAGATTCATTTGCAAAGCATAATCTCTCAGTGGACTTCTCATAATTATTCCTTCCTAGATACAATTCATATCCAATTCGAAGTCAATCATAACAACCACAGAAAATTGAAATTCATGGCAAACAATAATAGAAACTCAAGAAAACCATTTAGGAGGAATAGTATGATGAAGTAAACATATCTGATTCTCAGAATATTTTTCTTCTTTTGGACTGGAATCAAAAGCATTTGTTTGCTCATTATCGGAAGGGATTTCTTGATCAAATTGCTTATTAATTTTTAAACACAATAATTCTTGTTTAAAGGAATCATTTTCAAATTTGAGATTATTGATCTCGACTTTAAGTTCAATAATTTCCTTTTTAATAATTCCAACTTCTCGTTGTAAATCATTTGTAGAAATATCTTTGGATTTTTTCATTTCAAGTCTTCCCGAAGTTTCTTTCCTAATTCCCAAAGTCTCAGGCTCTTGACGAACCATCGTCCTGCCTTGGTTAAAACATTGATTGTTTTACCCAAAAATTTGCAACAAGAATCATTACAACCAAGCTTAATATTGGGAGAATCAGATAATCCAGTTTTCGAGTGATACTCAGAATCACTAGAACTGAATTCATTGATATCAGATAATGAGGAAGATTTTGTTTCTAGGAGATGAAACAAATTTTCTTGATCATTTGCATTAATATTCAACTGATTAAGCTTGTTTTTTAATTTATGGACTTCTTGGGACATTTATCCACAAAATGCCTAGATTTGCCACAATTAAAACATGTCCTTTTGAAAGGGTTTGAAATCTCTTTTTCTTACTAAAAGGTTTTTTATTAAATGATTTTTTGTAAACAATCATCACGGTTCTTTCTCCTTTTCTCACCGTGAGGTTTGGTAAATTTACTATAATATTTTCGTTTTTGTCTAGATGGAGCAATAGGAGGAAAGCCAAATTGTTCACAAAAATTTTCCATTTCATATTTGGCTTTCCTACTATTATTCATCTGCTGTGAAGCATTCTTTAATCATTACACATACTAATACCAAACTTCTTAATTGTGCTGAAAATATCACCATAGGTGTAATTATCATAGTTAAGGAGTCCCGAGATATCAGTAAGTTCATCTTTAACTTTATGAGCAAATAAATGAGGTAATTGATCAATAAATTTTTCTTTCCAGTAAGGATTATGACTATCGTCTCTAAGCATTATTTTGGATATAAAAACATCTTGATACCATCTATAATCAGACATTTGACGGCATCTTAAATTATTCAAATAATCACTAATATGGTTAGTAATGTTGGATGGAGTTCCAACAAAATGTTTATATATATATATATTATATAACCCTGACTCCTTTCCTCTCTCTCAAAAAAAAAATTTATAGGGCTTCAGATCTGATTTTTATGAGAGGGAGAGGAGCCTCAGCTTCTCCCTCCTCCCTCTTCTTCTCCCCTTCCTCCATTCACTCACCTTATCCATTAAAATTTCATTTGCTTAATTTTATTCTTTTTTTTCCGCCGTTGAAGAAGACAGATCTACAACTTGTTGGTTTTTAGACTAAAAAATGATAAAAATATTTAATGTTAAGTAAAAACTAATGTGAACCAGTACCATTGTTCAATGTATCATTTCAGTCGATTGTCTAGATTTAAATGAAAATGTGGCATAGTAACTTGAATCAATGTATGTCTCTTAAGGATATGAGTCTTAACCGCTTGCTAACCAAATATAGGGTTATACGCTTTAGTGAATTAGAAATATTTTCAGTGTATTCTCTAATATTTGAGAAGTTGTGACTTCTCATAAGTGTTCATTTATTTTAGTTGTGGCTTTTCATAGATACATTTTCATTTATATAAGTTGTGATTTTTCACAAGTACTATTTTATTCATATGTTGTGGTTTTTCACAAATAACATTTCATTTATATAAGTTGTGACTTTCCACAAGTGCCTTTTCATTCTCTATAAATGGGGAACCCCATCAATAAATTTAATTTCTCCAAATTCTCTACAAAGATTAGAGAAACAATTCCTCATTCTTTTAATCTTTCTTTTTTTGGGGTTTTTTTATATCGAATTCGAGGATCTCCTTTTGTGTGCATCGACAATGAGATTAACGGGAACTAACGTTGTTGTAACTTGGGAGTAAACTATCAAAAAGTCAAGTGCATGTTTAAATTTGAAGGTGGCAGAATCTACTCTCAGGAAAGCGTCCATCACAACGTGTCTAACATCGGGTTCTCTCTTTTAATTTTTCTTGTTATTTTACATATTTTCTAGTTTACAAAGCATTTGCACATAGATAATTTATAATTCAAAATATTTTCAGCACAACTTTCCAAAAAGTCCTAAGAAATACGCTCAGCACAAGTAGATTCACAAGTCCAAAATCGTTCGAAGGAAAGTGGTGGTTTTGCAAAAATCACAGTGTGTGGTTCTCACGTGTTGAACACATTTGCGCATGGTCCTCATGTACCACCCCTTCCGGCAACTCTTCTCGACACACACACCAGACCACCAGACTCATTACTACTAGACCTTTCAGATCTGACCTTTTCATTTATATAAGTTGTGAAAAGCAAGTACTATTTCATTCATATGTTGTGATTTTTCACAAATACTATTTCATTTATATAAATTGTGACTTTTTACAAGTGTCATTTCATTCTCTATAAATAGGGAACTCCACCATTAAAGGAAAGCTCGTCTCTTGGACTTTTATCTGTAGAGGTTGAGTCCACTCTTTTTATAAAAGATGAGGTTGAGTCTCAGATTAGACAGAAAGTGTTATATCGTAGATGTTTTTCTGTAGAGAGTATCAGAAATAATAAAGACGAGACCAATCACATTTTAAGACTATTTTTTTTATATATTTTTTATATTCTGTGCATGCTTTCATTTTTCATTTGAGTGTTTTGATTTTTCCTTTTTTTTAATTTTCTTGTTTCTCAGATATTTAATTCTCTTTGCTTCTTAGAAAGTGATTTTTGCCTTGTTTTAGTTTTTTGGATTTTCGATTATATTTTTCTTTTTTTCTGTATTCTATAATTTTTCCTATTTTAATTTTTGCACGTGTTCTTTGCAACGAAATGTGTCAAATTAATTGGTAATTTGGTATGGGTGCGACTTTTCAAGGACAGTTGAAATTCCAATAAAAGTAAAAGAAATAAATAAAACACCAATTTATATATAAAATAAATCCTAGGAATTATTTTACTTTTCAATTCTATTTTAAATCTTTAATTTATTTATTTTTAATTATTTTTTATTTTTGAATTTAGCATGATACTCATATCATGTTCTTTTCTTATATGAGAGTGACGAGTACGTTATTTTAATTACAACAGCAATAATATTTTAATCAATGCTTAAAAGTAATATTACTATTTAATGTTCCTACAGCATCATGCATCAATAATTAATTTTTAGAATAAACATTTCAACCTATAGATCTTACCAAACTCATTTTAAGGCTATCATAATAATGCACTATTTTTTTTTCCCATAAAATTAATTTTGTTAGACAATATCTTTATTATTTGGTTAGAGTCGAATAGATTTTGATAAATATTGAAAAGGTAAAAAAAAAATATTGGATAATGAATAATTGGTTTTAAGTCCTATATCTCCAACCACAAATGTACAATTTGAATATTCAAAAGGCTTTTTTCGGCCCTATTTTACTTCTCCATTTTTTTATCATTTCCTTTTTATATAACATGCACAAAAAATAAAAAATAAAAAAATGCCAAGATCCTGTGGATCAATTGGCAATACATTAATTTCGACACCTCGTTTGTTTTCACAAATGAAATCATGAGGTGATAATGACACGAAGTCAGGCATTATTAGTTTATCATCCACTGCCTCGTACCTGACTGTATCTGTTGGGATATTCTGAAGGCAAATGTCCCTTCCATATAAGAATTTTCAGCAGAAGTAAATGGTGTAATGAGAAAAATGAAGGGCTAGGAGTGTCAGTTATCGTGCAAACTACTCCAATGGTTTACAAAATTAAGCGGCCATGGAGCGCCTCAATCAGCCATATAAGCCAAATAACACACATGCACACACCACAAATTTCCCTTTTACCTAATTGTTAAAAATCCCTTTTACTAGTTGAACAATATAGCCATACAAATACAAATTTCAATCTCCTTTAATCAAGAAAAGTTATATTTTTTTCAATTGTTGAAAAGAGGAGTTTCCAGAAGTAGAGGATGCATGGAGAGAGAAGAGATTCAGAAACAACAGAGAGTGAGAAATGAGGATCTCCATTAGAGAGAGGGCAATGATGATGTTAGGCTTCAGAGCTGAGACGTTGATGATGACACCACTCGCCTCCACATACTGCTACCTTAAGGCCAGGCTGGTGAGAGAAGGTGGCGGTGGAACGGAGGAGATCACGAGAGACAAAGAGGAACAGAGAGAGAGAGAGAAGAAAAAAGAGAGCTCAGTCTGTTAGGTTTCATTCTATGATTTTTATAGAGACAAAGAGAAAGACTCACCGGCTAGGCGAGGCGACGACGGTGTAGAAGCCGCATAGCATGGGAATGGGCGGCAATGCACAGGATGAGGCAGAGAGAGAGAGACATGAATGGAGTCACAACACAATATCGCAATGGGGGTGAAGAAATAGAATGGCGGGATTTTGAAATCGTTACCTTTTGCTGTCAAAATAGCCGCCAAGAAAAGGCTTCACGGCAACAACAAGTTTTAGCAGCCGTCCAGTATCGCCGTAAAACTTTAAAATCGCCCCAATGAAGAGGATATTATCGCCGCAACATTCGTGATATCCAACTCTTTAACGAAGGGTTTTTTGCGGCGACAAACGTTTGCCGCAAAAATCACAATTTGTGGTGACTTACCTTTCCAATGACAGAAAATGCCGTTACAGTAAAAATCACTTTTTTTTTGTGACAAAATTTTAAGCGCCAGAAATCAATTCAGCCATAAATGCCACTTTTTCTTATAGTGATATATCAAACCATCGGCCTGTGTTTTACCCAGTCCTATAATCAGATTTCCCTATCTGCCTACACTCGGGTGTAGGGCTGTGCATCCGGATCCGGATCCTGGTTTGAAAAAACGGGCGGATTTCCACCCGGATAAACCGGCTTGAAGATTTACTTTTTTTTTTCTTTTTTTTTTTTTGAGTTTCTGTTTTTAAAAAACAATATGTTTTTACCACTTTTAAAATGCTTTTTTTTTTTTTTTCTAAAAACACTTTTTAACTTTTTCATCTAAATTTGGACCAATATCCGGATTTTATACCATGGTTTTTTGTTTTTTTTTTAAATAAATATGTTTTTAACACTTTTAAAACACTTTTTTTAAAAAAAAAAAGCCTACTTTATAGGCTTTTATGTTTATTATTTTTTACAGACATTTTTTTATATAATGAATATTTTTTAGGCATTTTTTTAACCTTTTTTATTGCCTATTCAAATTTTTATAAAACAAAATAAATAATAATAGACATCAACGTACACAATACATTACATTGTTGTTTACAAGGAACAAATAGTGAAAAATTTAAAAGCAGCTGTAAAGAACGAAGAACATTTGAAATCGAGCCCCCATATCCTCTTCATTGTGAGATCTGGGAAACAAAGAACTGAAAATCAAGAAATTAGTAAAAAAATAATATCCCAACTGATATGATAAATATTAGAGAAAAAAATGAGATAGTGAGAAAGCATAATAAACACAATCTTTCTCTTCATCTTTCACATCCCACCATTGTCTTCTCTAAAAGCTCATCTCAGAGAAACATAGGGAATTAATGGTGTGAAGAAATGTAGTTCGTAGTTTGAGTCATGTGGACAGTTTTCTCAGAGAAATAAAGAGAATTATTAAGCTGTTTAATGGGGCATGTAACATGAAAGGAACTGGATCTGCATAATTAATATACTATAACTGATATAGAATACATGATTTTGGTGAAACATATCGAGCAGGATTGGTGAATAAGAACCCTATACAGCTTTCATTTTTATTCTCCAAAGAAAAATTCTATATTAACACAGTGAAAAATTATAAAGGAATAGAACGTGGAAAAAGTGAAATTTTGCAGACTACGCAACTGCTCACAAACATCAAAATGCCCATGTCCAAAACCAGTGAAATTGCCATCACATGAAGTACATTGTATATTAACACAGAGATAGGAAAGAAATTGCTTATGGAAGGAAGGAGAACAGCTTCAATGAGCCAATTAGCAAAAATCCCAGATCTAATCTATCCATATCTACATTTAAAAAGCGAGAGATATTCACATTGATATGGACTCAAATAAAAACGAAAACCCAGATCTAATCTATCCATAAAATCATAAATATCACGCAGCCGTTTTCCAACCCCAATCTTAAAATGTTACTCAATAGAGCAAAATAACAGCATCCAATGGTCAAAAAAGAAACAATCTTGAAGCCATATCATTCAAACTCTCTCAGCAACCAAACACAAAGGGAGTTAGAGCTTAAACTTGGAGAATAGGCTTTTGGGTCTTCTTTACTGCTTGCGATTTGGGTGTTTTCAACCATTTTCTTGTCAGGTCAAAATCGGTTTTGGATTAGCATGTGGGGTTGGTTTGGAGGTGGCAGTGAAAACAGAGCAAGTAAAAATGAGGGGTTTCGAGTTTATATATATATATATTTGCAAAATCATATCTTGTCTTCTCGTTCTAGGTTACAAAATTTGCAAATAAACAATAAAAAATATTTTCAGTAGAAAAAACAAAACAAACACAGATACAAATCCAAACCCAAAGGAAGGAAAAAAGAAAAAGAAAAAGAGAAAGAAAAGCATAGATAAGCCGACAGATTTGAGATTGAACAAATACGAGTGCCATAGCAACATAAACTTAGATCTACAAGTACAGGAACTCAGATTACAAACCTAGAAACTTAGATCTACAAACCTAGAAACTTAGATCAACAAACCCAGAAACTCAGATCTAGCCAAAGTGGTAAACAACCAACGAGAGAGGAAAGTGATATACAAACTGAGAAAGCATCTGAACATTATTTTTCAAAAGCAAAAAAGTACAAAGTTTTACAAACCAAGCGAGATAGATGAACATACCGTAGGTTTCGGAGTTGAGAGAGAGAGATGGGGCAAACGGTGACGCTGGACGGAGCGAAACCAGTGAAATGAGAGGCACTAAGGCAGAGAGGTGACGATGCTAGGGTTTCACTTGTTTGCCAAAATTGCAGACATTGAAACGAGAATGATCGAGGACTCGAGGGAATGAGGCATAAATATCTGGGGTCGAGACTCGACACCGTTTTGAATAAAAACTAGTGTTTAAAAAAAAAAAAAAAAAAAGCAGCCGGTTACGGAAACTGGGAAATCCGAATTCGGGCGGGTACGAAATTTTTTTTACCCGCCCGGGTTTAATCTGGGCGGAAAACCGCCTGGATCCACCAGGATTCCGGGTTCCGGACCGGACCGGCAAAAAATCCGGTCCGGTTGTACACCCTTACTCAGGTGTGAGTACGGGTACAATACACAAGTACCACGTTTAAATCCGAAACCCGATTTAGATTTTTTTTTTTTTTGAAAACGCTTTACGTGATTTTTTTCTGAATAAAAAAAATAAAAAATCACTTTTTCGGTTTTTGATTGTCATTTGATAATATTTTTCTAAAAGCGCTTTTTGGTAGTTGTTGCCTTTAATCTTTAAATTGAATGAAATTTTTTATGATAGATGCAGTATTAATGCGGCAAATTATACTTCAAAAATAATTTTTTTTATATATTAATTAAATAATGTTAAATACAAAATTAGTTTATGTGTCTGGAATAATTAAAATAAATTTCCCCTTTATATATTTAAACTTTTTACTTTGCGTGCTTTAAAAAATTCCTGTTTTGCATCTCTAGCGGATCATGTGTTGCATTTAGAAGCTGATGTACAGACAAAACCATGTATTGAGAGAAGTTGCTAGCTCTGATCCGGAAGAGGTATTTGAAGTGTGGCCAAGAAAAAAGAAAAAGATTGCCAAGGTAACTTTTCAATTTGGAATGGAAGGGGAGTTGGAAACAAATATATACTCTTCCGTAGTTATTTTGGAACCAATGATATCTTTTGTTATTAATACAAACAAATAGATGAAAAAAAATAGTACTCTTAGGGTTGTTCATACAGGTTGGATTGGTCCGAAACCTGAGTAACCGGGTTCACCCAGGAGGTTATCGGCCCGGGTTACCTCCATAACCTTCTGATGTCGAAAACAAGGCACACCCATCCGCACACATGTTACCTCCCCAGTAGATATGAACAATTTCAAAATGCATAGTAAATGAAAGATGAGGATATCATGCCATTGTTCCAAAATTTTTGGAGGTTTCTTCCAAATTTGAACCAGTTTACTACAAATTAAAACAGATCTCTTGATTCAAATAGCATGAAGGTAATAGCCATAGCAGCAGGTTTTAAGGAATTTTTAAATCTAGCAGCATTACATGTTAGCCAGAGCTACCAGAGAATTAAAGCAGGACTCTGCTGTGCAATGAGATGAAGTTGGTTTGAACAAGAGAAGAAAGTAGTCCACCATGAAGTGCATTTAGCTCTTCAAGAATGAGAAATCAGTGATTCTACACAAAAGAGACTTGAGAAGTGATGCTAGATAGCTCCGAAACAGAACATTGATACAAGAGATGAGCATCAAATTCAATATCCCCAACAACACATTTGCTGCATTTAGGGGCCATTTGAACTCCACACCATTAAATATTAGAATCCCAAGGGATCCCATTATGCTTCGACTTCCAGATAAAGACACTAGCTTTCAAGGGCAGAATGGAGTCCCAAATAAACCCATGCCAAGGGAAGATAGAATGGTGAGGCCTTAATATCTATCAGGCCGATGAAGAAGTAAGAATCCCATTTGAGTTATGCTTCTAAACCCAAGTATATAATCCTGTTTTTTGCTAAATAGGAGTTTTCCAAACTTTAGAAATCAATGACATCTAATCTTCTTGAAATCTTCTTTTTCAAAAAACATGAAAAATGAAAAATGACAACTTCACAGAATAAAAGGAATGACATTCTTCATATTTCATAGAACATCAAAATTAAGGGGCAAGAATATAAAGAGTTCCATAAGAGACTTAAGTGGAGGGGAAGCAAAAGGGATAAGTAAGTAATGAGTAGTCAATGGTAACAAACTCACGATACGACGAAGATTATATCTTTATTAGAAAAGTAATAACAAAATATGCGGAGGTCACAACAAAAAAAAACTTTATTGTTACAAGCCACATCAACCTATACTAACCAAACAATAATTATCACAAAGACACCAATACTATCTACAAAGATTATGGCCCATTTATTCTTGGATTGCCTCTATTTGTTCCACTCTGAAGAAACTTTTTTCGGATTAAATGAAGCTCAGCCACAACATCTCTCATGTTCATTCGTTCTTCTAGTTGTTCGACTGAACATGCAACTCCAATCCAAAAAATTGAAACTAAGCACTCTTGACTTTTATTTCTTCTTGTAATGTTAATATTTTGGCCATTTGTAGTAGTTGTCTCTTCTTCTCTTTCTTGGAAGAGAACTGGATCTGCAATCTCTACTACTCCTTGAGGCAAAGCTGATTGGACAAAGGAATGTAGGTTTAGAGTGCCCTGAAAAATGTCATCATTGGGTCTCTTCCCAGTGAACATTTCTAATAGAAGGATCCCATAACTGTACATATCACCATGGATTGACACCTCATTTCCCATATCGTACTCTGCAATTTGAAACATACACTAATTAGAATGCAACATTAAGTTATAAAAAAAAAAAGCAATTTTAATAGGAAAGAAATGATAGAAAGGTTTTTTCACCGGAAGCGGCGTAAACAATGGTTCCCTTTAATCCAATAGTGCTGGAGTGAGTGGTAGAAGAGCTATGGTTGTTTCCAGGAGAGAATATTTCTATCCCAAAATCACTCACGTGTCCACTCATTTCATTGTCAAGAAGAACACTGCTTGGCTTTAGGTCACAATGAATGATTTATGTCTGGCATTGATAATGTAGATATTCCAATGCACTCGCAACATCAATGGCGATATCCAACCTCTTGAAAAGATCTAGATTTCTTTGGTCTTGATGCACTTCATCTTCTATAGTAGTTGGATGCAACCATTCTTCAAGGCTTCCGTTCACCATGAACTCATAAACTAGAGCCTTGAAATCATTGCCAGGGTAATCAGCACTTGAACAAACTGTAAGAACCTTCACAAGATTTTGAACTTCACACTCAACAAGAAAGCTTCTCAACGCTCCATGGCGCATAAGGTTTAGGACCTTGACAGCAATTATAGTTCCACTCTCATCAAGACCTCCTTTATAGACTGATCCAAAAACCACCCACACCAAGCAAATTTGCTGAAGAGAGTCCATCAGTGGCTTTTAGAAGAATTTGGTAAGATATATTCAAAAGAAAAATTCCTGAAGAACTTGATATTGAAATTTTTTGTTTCTTTCTCAACCAGGAAACAAACCAAAAGTACAGCACCGAAGTTAAACCAAGTAGCCCCAAAACTATAGATATTATTAACTTGAAGGTTAATGTCAATTTTGTAATCCCAGGCTCTTTGAAGTTGCATTTAGGCAAGTGGATCTCAGGGATTCCCCCACATAGTTGGTTGTTCCCAGCAACTAAAGCTGAACTTAAACTCTTGAAAATGCCATTTGTTGGGACTGGCCCCTCAAAATTATTGTGTGATATATTTAAAAGCTGCAATGAGTTCATAGCCACAAGAAAGTTAGGGAATTTTCCCTATAAATTGTTCTGAGAAAGATATAAATTTTGAAGCCCTCTCAAAGAGCCAAAACTTGCTGGAACAGGTCCTTGGAAGAAGTTTCCTGCCAGCGAAAGAGTCTCCAGCTTAATGCAACTACCAAGACTGCTTGGAATTTCACCAGATAACATGTTCCCTGCTATATATAATTCACCTAGATTCTTAAGATCTCCAACTTCCATGGGAAGAGAACCAGTAAGACGATTTAGGGACAATGCTAGGTGAATTGATAAAGATGAGAGATCAAAGATTCTGTTTGGGTATGGAACCATGGAGATTGTTACAAGAAAGGTGGAGTGAGATAAAAGATTTGCAATTGCCTAGACTTGATGGGATGCTTCCGCCAAGGTTATTTCCAAATAAAAAAAGTTGAAGTAACAAAGTTAAATTTCCAAGAGAGTGCAGGATGTTGCCTGAGAGATTGTTTCGCTATAGATCCAGTCTCTTTATCTTATGAAGCCTTCTGATAGCAGCTGGAATGTTACCTGACACTTGGTTACATTCCAAGTTGAGTATTTCTAAGTTGACAAGATTCAAGATCCCACTCGGAATCATTCCAGTTATTTTGTTTACACTTATTACAAACATTCTTAGTGTCAAAGACAAGTGACCAATGCATTTTGGTAGGACGCCACCAAAATTGTTGGTGTGTATTACAAAAACCTCTAACATGGTTGCATTAGTCAAAGAACAGATAAAACTCAAGTCATGATTAGCTTGTCCACTTCCCCCCAAGTTGTTTCCAAAAGCAATAAATATTTTGAGCCTATGCAGCTTTTTCAAAGAAGGCACATTTCCAATAAATTTGTTTCCTGCAATTTGAAGTACCTCCAAATTTGAGACATTGGATATTGAAGGAGGAATGGAACCAGTAAATTGGTTAGATGTAATAGAGAAGTCCAGGAGATTAGGAGTAGTTATGCCCAAACCCAACGGAAGACTCCCTCGCAATTGATTATCTATTATTTCAAAAACTCTAATAGAAGAGAGATTGAAGATTAATAGAGGGATAGTACATGAAAGCTTATTGTCATAAAGTCCAATAACTATAAGATTTCTGAGTTGGCCTAGTGCATTTGGAATACTCCCACCCAAATTATTTGAGGATACAACAAGTTCATCAAGTGAAGATAAGTTCCCAAGAGATGGAGGAATACTTCCTGTTAGTTTGTTTTTGTTTGCATAAAATCCTTGACGCTTTGACAACATGCTAAACTCAGTTGGAACAGCTCCAACTAATTGATTATAAGAAAGTACGATGCTTTTGATGTTAGTGCAATTTGATAAATTGGGAGGGATTCTGCCAACCATCAAATTGTTGTGCAAATATAATATCTTTAGTCGATGCAAACGACCTATTTGTGGAGGGATTTCATGATCGAAGCTATTGTTTTGGAGAAATAGAATCCTTAGAAAGCTCAAATTTCCAATGAAAGGAGATATAGAGCCTGCAAGCTTCAGAGATGGTAGGCGCAGCTCAATGACCCTCTGGTGCCGATGACCGCATGTAACACCATACCATAGGCAGAAGTGGGTGGTTACATTCCATGAGCTGAAAACCATGAAAGGATCATGGTTTATTTTGGCCTCGAATTCAAGCAAGTCTAGTCAGTCCGTCTCATTCCCGGCCATGGCATAGGTACAGCAAGAGCCAAAGCACAAGACAGAAGCAACAACAAGGATACTAAAAGGAAAACCAATAGAATAAAGAAGTACTCAAGGTGGGAATCTGCCCCATTATGCCGGGAAAGACCTCAAGGAGATGAAATGAAGAAGGCTAAACTAGTTGTTTTGACATCTCAATGGATCAGAAACAAATTGCACGTAAAGAAAATGGACACCTCTCAATACTTTTCCCCTGAGATATAAGATTATATAGCCATACCATCTTCAGTACATCTTCTTCAATTATATATGGCATATTGTGGTAATTAAGGACTGAGTATGAAATAATAATCATTGGCGTATACATTTGCTTGTAAACACGAAATTGATAGGTAACTACTCATGTGATTTTGAAAGGCTATTCAGTCTTCAGTACTCTAATTAATAAGCTAGCAGTGGAGTGGACTGAATCCACCATCCGCCACAATGGCCTGCATGCATGTTGAATCAATAGTATGCAAGAAATGTTGACAGTATTACTGTGTGGGGGATTGTATTCCGGACTTTTTATCTCAAACCTTGTGGTTTGATTTATGTCTGTAATCCTTTGTTTTGATTTTAATGAAGTTCTGTTTTGTTATAAAAAAAACAAAAAATAGTAGACCGGTCGCCAACATATTATATTAGATTCCTATATAATTCAATAATGGATGTTCTGTTGCATTACATTGCACTAGAATTCCATTTTTATTCATCTTTGCTTAATTCCATTTTAAATAAAAACATAAACGAGGAGTTGAGATATTGTTGTCTAGTACTGAATAATCTACTACCAAACTAATTATATTAATTGGGATAGGTGATCAGACACATTTGCTTATTTAATATTTATTGATGTTAATAAAAAAAAAAATCATGAATCTGTAAAATTACTATTTGTTCCAAAAAGTTTAACTAATGGGAACTGGGTAGATTTCGTTACTTGTATTATATTCACGTAGATTATTTAATTAAATATAGTAGAGCATAGAGTCCGAATCTGAATTCAATACCTCTGTTTTAATATCATGTAAAATCATCACTTATCCTAAAAATTTAAATTGATGAAAAGAGTTAGATTTTATTATTTATATTAAATTATTAAAGAATGCTACTTATTACTGGTAATAAAAATAAATAAAAAAATGACGGCCACCCACGATTGGTATCAGGGTGGTTAATTCAAATGGATACGTGGCCATGGACTTATGTCATCCAATCCAGATTTTAGCTTTGAGCAGTGCTACGTCTCTCGAAAATTAATTTGTCCCGAATGTGTGTCCTGAAAAGCACATTTTATTTTTTGTATTTTCATGTATTTTTTTAATCATCATAAACATTTTTTTAAAAAAATAAAAAATTCGCAACATCATTAAAAAATACTTTCTTAATCACTAAGTTAAAAAAAAAAAAAAAAGGATTTTGGGACACTTTCACGACCCAAATTCGGTGGGTTTACCATTTCTGTTTAGCTTTTAGCTTTTTCCTTAAGTTTATATACTTGGATGATCTGTCAATATGTACCATGGTATTAGGGTGGTTGGACCATTCAAAGGGATATTATATAGGTGGTCATGGATTTATATATGTCATCCAGTTCAGATTTTAGCTTTTAACTTTCATTTTAGTTAAATTCGCTTTAGGCATCTCTGCCAAATGGAACGTCTTCTCCCTTCAGCTTCTCCCTAATTTTCTGATCTTTTTCCTTAATGAACAACATTAATATATACCAAAATTTTGGGAGCTTCTTCGTTGGAATCTATTAAAATAAATATTTTACCAAAATCATTTTTACAAATTAGTTTATACAACAATAAGTTTTTTTTTTTTTTTTTTTTTTGGTGTTTGATTGTCATTTTGATAATATGTTTCTAAAAGCACTTTTGGTGGTTGGTGCGTTTAATCTCTTAAGTGAATGTAAATTTTTATGATAGATCGAGATATATAAGTTTTTAATGCGTCAAATTATACTTCTAAAATAAGTTATTATATTAAATCATTGTTAAATACAAAATTAGTTTATGTACGTAGCTTGAATTAAAATCTAATTCTTCTTTGTATATTTCTTCATCTGTTGGACTGCCTTCCGAAAAGATCAGAAACAAAGATATTTCTTCAAGGGAGAATACAACTATTATAAACACCTTTCAACATAAAAAATGGGCTAATTTGCATATGCGCCTTTTATTAGAACCATTAATTGCCAAATTGAAAGAGCAAAGAAATAATGAAAGAAAAAAAACCTAAAGAATCTACAAATACTATTATCACTCAACATGAGTAGAAATTGAAGGACTCGATCTTAATTGTGCATATACATTGTATATATATATATATATATGAATAGTTCAAAACTGAAATGACTCAATATGCACAACAGTATAACCTTCTGATGTCGAAAACAAGGCACACCCATCCGCACACTTGTTACCTCCCCAGTTTACTACTAATTAAAACAGATCTCTTGATTCAAATAGCATGAAGGTAACAGCCATTAGACCAACAAAGGTTTTTCAACTTAATCTTTTCTCTGTAAAGTCCAAAGAGACTTCGCTTAAGGATTTAATTCCAATTACAACAAGGTAGGTTTCCAACAAGCCATAACAACAGGCTTTAAGGAATTGTTTAGGGGTGTAACCGGTCCGGTCCGGTCTGGTTTTAGACAAAATCTTGGACCAACCGGTATGACTGGTTTTGCATTATTCAAAACCGATTACGCACCGGTTACCCCCTTAAACCGGTACTTCCAGTTTTACCGGTTTCGGTCCGGTTTTTCGATTTTTTTAAAATGTAAATTTGATATTAGTATAATATGAGACTATTAGATAGCTATATATTAGTATATATTAGTATTAGTTATAAATTATATATTAGTGTAGCTATATAATACATGATTAATTACATTTTCATTTTTAAGATTAAACTTTTATTTTATAATAACTTTATCTTATATATAATTATATTAATAGCATATGATCAAAAAAATTACAAATGTTTATATTTAAGATTAACATTTTATGTTATAATTTATAAATTATAATATGAAATTATTTCATATATGATATATAATTATATGATATATATATATTTCACATATAATTATAAATTATATATAAAACTTATATATTAATATATTTAAAATATTTTGTATAATTTTAATTTTGTATAAAACTTATATATAAAATATTATTTTTTATATATGTTTTATCAACCGGTCCGGTCCGGTTCGAAAATTTCCAAAACCGGAACCGGACCGGTTCCGGCCGATTTATGAAATATAAGAACCGGTTCCGGACCGGACCGATTCAAAACCGGTAAAATTGGTCCAGTCCGGTCCGGTTCGGACCGATTTACCGGTTTAAATTTACACCCCTAGAATTGTTAAATCTAGTAGCATTACATGTTAGCCAGAGCTCCCAGAGAATTAAGTAGGAGTCTTCATATTTCATAGAACATCAAAATTAAGTGGCAAGAATATAAAGAGACGTTCCATAAGACACTTAAGTGGAGGGGAACCAAAATGGGTAAGTATTTAATGAGTAGTCAATAGTAGCAAACTCACAATACGACGAAGTTATATCTTTATTAGAAAAGTAATAACAAAATATGCGGAGGTCTCAACAAAGACAAAACTTTATTGTTACAAGCCACATCAACATATACTAACCAAATAATAATTATCACAAAAGACACCAATACTAGCTACTAAGATTATGGTCCATTTATTCTTGGATTGCCTCTGTTTGTTCCACTCTGAAGAAAGTTCCACTCTGAAGAAACTTTTTTCTGATTAAATGAAGCTCAACTACAACATCTCTCATGTTCATTCGTTCTTCTAGTTGTTCGACTGAACATGCAACTCCAATCTGAAAAATCGAAACCAAGCACTCTTGAATTTTGTTTCTTGTTGTAATGTTGTTGTTTTAGCCATTGTTTCTAGTGGTCTCTTCTTCCCATTCATGAAAAAGAATTGGATCTGCAATCTCTACTACTCCTTGAGGCAAAGTTGTCTTGACAAAGGAATGTAGGTTTAGAGTGTCCTGAAAAATGCCATCAGTGGGTCTCCTTCCTGTGAAAATTTCTAATAGAAGGATCCCATAACTGTACATATCACCATAGGTTGATACCTAATTTGCCACACCATACTCTGAAATTTGAAACAAACATTTCATTAGAATGCAACATTAGTTTCTCAAAAAAAGAGCATTTATGTTAATAAAGAAATGATAGAAACGTTTCTTTACCCGGAGCGGCGTAACCGATTGTTCCCCTTAATACAATAGTGCTGGAGTGAGAGGCTGAAGAGCTATGCTTGCTTCCAAAAGAGAATCTTGCTAACCCAAAATCACCCACATGTCCAATCATTTCATTGTCAAGAAGAACATTGCTCGGCTTTAGGTCACAATGAATTATTTGTGTTTGACAATGATAATGTAGATATTCCAATGCACTCGCAACATCAATGGCGATACCAACCTCTAAAAAAGATCTAGATTCCTTTGGTCTTGATGCATTTCATTTTCTGTAGTAGTTGGATGCAACCATTCCTCAAGGCTTCCATTGACCATGAACTCATAAATTAGAGCCTTGAAATCATTACCATGATAATCAACACTTGAACAAGTTGTAAGAACCTTTACAAGATTTCGATGTGTGATGTTTCTCAAGGCTTCACACTCAACAAGGAAGCTTCTAAAGGCTCCAAGGCACAGAAGGTTGAGGACCTTGATAGCAATTATAGTTCCACTCTCATCAAGAACTCCTTTATAGACTGATCCAAAACCACCCACACCAAGCAAATTTGCTGAAGAGAATCCATCAATGGCTTTTAGGAGACTTTGGTAAGATATATTCAAAAGAAAATTTCTTGAAGAACTTGATATTGACACTTTTCATTTCTTTCTCAAGCAAGAAACAAACAAGTACACCACGGAAGTTAATCCTAATAGCCCCAAAACTGTAGATATTATTAATTTCCAGGTTAAGGTCAGTTTTGTATCCCCAAGTTCTTTGAAGTTGCATTTAGGCAAGTGCAATTCAGGAATTCCCCCACATAGTTGAATGTTCCTTGCAAGTAAAGCTAAACTTGAATTCTTGAAAACACCATCTGTTGGCACCGACCCCTTAAAATTGTTGTGTGATATATCTAAAAGCTGCAATGAGTTCATATCCACAAGAAAGTCGGGGATTTTTCCCAATAAATTGTTTCGAGAAAGATCTAATTTTTGAAGTCCTCTCAAAGAGCCAAAACTTGGGGGAACAATTCCTTGGAAAAAGTTTCCCTTCATTTGTAGAAACTCTAGCATAGTGCAACTGCCAAGACTGCTAGAAATTTCACCAGATAACATGTTCCCTCCGATAAATAACTTGCCGGCCATATTCTTAAGATTTCCAACTTTGATGGGAAGTGGACCCATAAGATGATTTCGGGACAAGGCTAGGCCAATTGATAAAGATGAGAGACCAAAGATTTGTGGGGGTATGGAACCATTGACATTGTTATAAGAAAGGTCGAGTGCTTTCAAAGATTTGCAAAGACCTAGACTTGATGGGATGCTTCCTCCAAGGTTATTTGCTGTTAAAATAAGTTTAAGTAACAAAGTTAAATTTCCAAGAGAGTGTGGAATGCTGCCTGAGAGATTGTTTTGCAATAGATCGAGACTCTTTAACTTATGAAGCCTACCGATAGCAGCTGGAATGTTACCTGAGACTTGGTTCCCACCCAAGTCTAATGATTCTAAGTTGACAAGATTCAAGATTCCACTCGGAATCATTTCGGCTATTTTATTTTGAGATATTGAAACCCATCTTAGGGTCAATGACAAGTTACCGATGCATTCGGGTAAGACACCACCAAAATTGTTTCTTTCTATTGCCAAAGACTCTAACATGGTGGCATTGGTCAAAGAGTAGATAAAACTCAAGTCATCAACTTCTCGGCCACTTCCCAAATAGTTCTCAAAAGCAGTAAACACTTTGAGCCTATGCAGCATCTTCAAAGAAGGCACATTTCCAGTACATTTGTATTTAGCAATTTCAAGTATCTCCAAATTTGAGGCATTGGATATTGAAAGAGGAATGGAACCAGTAAATTGGTTAAAGGCAATGGAAAAGTACCAGGGATTAGGAAGAGTAGTTATGCCCAACTCCCAAGGAAGATTCCCTCGCAATTGACTAAATCCTACATGGAAAACTCTAATAGAAGAGAGATTGAAGGGTGATGGAGTTATGGTACCTGAAAGCTTATTGTCATAAAGTGCAATAACTGTAAGATTTCTGAGTTGGCCTAGTGCCTTCGGAATACTCCCACCCAAATTATTTGAGTATACAGAAAATATTTCAATGGAAGATAAGTTCCCAAGAGATGGAGGAATACTTCGAGTTAGTCTGTTGCTGTCATCATAAAATATTTGAAGCTTTGACAAGAAGCTAAACTCGGTTGGAATATCTCTAACAAATTTGTTATAAGAAAGTCCGATGCTTTCAATGTTAGAGCAATTAAATAAATTGGAAGGGTTCTGCCAACCATCGAATTGTTGTGCAAATATAATACTTCAGTTGATTCAGTCGACCTATTTGTGGAGGAATTTCATGATCAAAGCTATTGTTTTGGAGATGTAGAATCCTTAGAAGGCTCAAATTTCCAATGAAAGGAGATATAGACCCCGCGAGGATGCCAGGCGCAACTCAATGACCCTCTGGTGCCAATGACCGCATGTAACACCATACCATTGGCAAAAGTGGCACTACAAAAAAAATCATTAATACCGGCGTTCGATAAGCGCCGGAATCTGTTCACAAAACGCCGCTAATTAAGTAGTGGCGGTTTTTTGCCGGCATAACTAGCCGCCGGTAATGGGTGGTCGCTATTTTCACCTACCGGCGTTTTGTCAAACGCCGATACTTGAAAATCTCATTAGCGGCGTTTATGTACAACTTAGCGGCATTTATTAAAACGCCACAAGTTTGAATACTTTAACGGCATTTATCAAAACGCCGCCATTAATTCGTTGTCATCTCATTGCATATAATAGCGGCGTTAAAATAAGCGTCGTCGCTAGTACGTGGCCGTCGCATTATATAAATTGGCGGCATTTGTTTAAACGCCGCTAATAGTACATTGGCGAGTCCTTAAAATCTCATTAGAGGCATTTATCTACAAATTAGCGGCATTTATTAAAACGCCACAAGTTTGAATAATTTAACGGCGTTTATCAAAACGCCGCCAGTAATTCATTGTCATCTCATTGCATATAATAGCAGCGTTATAATAAGCGTCGCA
>QEOT01000341.1:878361-974226 GCA_003123785.1 Pterocarya stenoptera
AATTTTCAGCATTTTTTTAAATGCCGCCAAAAGCTATATATTATTACCGGCGTAACAATATAAATGCCGCTAAATTACTAATTTACCGGTGTAAAAGTTATCAATTGTAGGCGTTTTTTTAAAACAAACTAAACGCCGGAAAACTCAATAATTTACCGGCATAAAATTGAACAAGTGCCGGCATTTACCAAAACGCCGCCAAAGCTATATATTTATTACCGGCGTATAATAAATATATTTCCAGCATTTTTTAAAACGCCGCCAAATCTATATATTATTACCGGCGTAACAATATAAACGCCGGTAAATTCAAATATTTAGCGGCGTAAAAATTAAGCGCCGGCAATACGATTATTTTACCGGCGTATAAACAACTGTCGATAATATAAGCGCCGGCAATTCTTAATTTTTTTGTAGTGTGGGTGGTTTCATTCCGTGAGCTCAAAAGCATGAAAGGATCATGGCTTATTTTGGCCTTGAATTCAAGCAAGGCTAGTCGGTCAGTCTCATTTCCGGCCATGGCATAGGTACTGTAAGAACCAAAGCACAAGACAAAAGCAACAACTAGGATGCAAAAAGCAAACCAATAGAATAGTGGAGTACTCAAGGTGGGAATTTGCCCCATAATGCCGGGAAAAATCTCAAGGAGATGAAATGAAACTTTTTGTTTTTGCAATTCAAGGGAACAGAAACAAATTCCAAGAAAAGAAAATGGACACTTCCGCTCAATACTTTTCCCATTATATAGCCATACCATCTTCAGTGCATCTTCTTCAATTATATATGACATGATAATCAGTGGTGTATGTATTTGCTTGTAAACTTGATATTGATAGGTAATTACTGTGCTTACATATAAAAGGCTCTAATTAATAATCCACAATTGACCATATATGTTGAATCAAATAGTAGGCCGGTCGCCAACGTTTTGTTCAATGGATCATGTTCTTGTTGTTTGTTGCATTGCATTAGAATTCCTTAAATCAGAGCACCATATATAAAGTAGTTCTATATATATGCAATCCGGCCATCATGTTAAGGAAATTTTATATATTATTCTTGACCTAATTCCATTTTATATAAAACATGAACGAGGAGTTCATGAGATGTGTTCCGGTGAATAATCTACTTAATTTGTACCAAACTAATTATATTAATTAGGATATTAAGGTGATCTGACACATTAATTTGACTATTTAATATTTATTGATGTTAATAAAAATAAACAGAAAAAAATAAAGAATACTACTTATTACTAATAAATAAATCAAAAGTGGCTGGACTGCACCCCATGCAAGATTGGTATTAGGGTGGTTGGACCATTCAAAGGGATGTATAGGTGGTCATGGATTTATATATGTCATCCAGTCCAGATTTTAGCTTTTAACTTTCTTTTAAGTTAAATTAGCTAGGCTTTAGGCATCTCTGCCAAATGGAACGTCTTCTCCCTTCAGCTTCTTCCCTAATTTTCTGATCTTTTTCCTTAGTGGAGAACATTAATATATACCAAAGTTTTGGGAGCTTCTTCGTTAGATTATAGTAAAATAAATATTTTACGAAAATAATTTTCACAAATTAGTTTATACAATTTTTTTTTTTTTGTCATTTGATAATATGTTTCTAAAAGCAGTACTTTTTGGTGGTTGGTGCGTTTAATCTCTTAAGTGAATGTAAATTAATTTTATGATAGATCGAGATATATAAGTCTTAATGCGTCAAATTATACTTCTAAAATAAATTTTTATATTATAAACTAGGGCCTTGAAATCATTACCATGATAATCAACACTTGAACAAACTGTAAAAACCTTTACAAGATTTCGATGTCTAATATTTCTCAAGGCTTCACATTCAACAAGAAAACTTCTAAAGGCTCCATGGTAGCACAAAGGGTTGAGGACCTTGACAGCAATTATATTTTCACTCTTCTCAAGAATTTCTTTATAGACTGATCCAAAACCACTCACACCAAGCATATTAATTTGCTGAAGAGAATCCATCAGTGACTTTTTGGAGACTTTGGTAAGATATATTCAAAAGAAAATTTCATGAAGAACTTGATATTGACACTTTTGTTTTCTTTCTGAACCAAGAAACAAACAAAAAGTACAGCACCAAAGTTGCTCCAAGTTGGCGTAGTAGAAGACATTCAAAACTAACAAACAAAACAGGGGAACAACGGAAGAGCTGTGTTTTCCGAAAAAAATGGTTGCCGAATTGCAGAAAAATGAAATAACACTTCTTTCTCATTCAAACTTTCATAATAATCCTCCATTACAACGATAGCCAAATATATATGGAAATCACAAAAGGAAAGTAGATAATTAATAAAGGAAATACTTAGAAAACGAAACAATAAACCAAAATAAGTCATCGTGAAAACGGAAACAACTCCAAAGGCAAGTTGACACCGTATCCCTTAATCATCGTGGTGCATGGTTGGAATTCCTTCTTCACGCTAATCACTTAAATGTTCTAGAATTATAGGGCTGCCACGTTGGTTGTATCCTCATCCTGCATCACAAATAGCCCCAAAACTGTAGATATTATTAACTTCCATGTTAAGATCAATTTTGTATTTCCAGGCTCTTTGAAGTTGCATTTAGGTAAGTGCATCTCAGGAATTCCCTCACATAGTTGATTGCTCCCTACAACTAAAGCTGAACATGAATTCTTGAAAACACCATCTGTTGGCACTGACCCCTCAAAATTGTTGTATGATATAACTAAAATATACAAGGACTTCATATCCACAAGAAATTCAAGGATTTCTCCCAATAAATTGTTCCAAGAAAGATTTAATTCTGGAAGTCCTCTAAAAAAGCCAAAACTTGGCGAAACAATTCCTTGGAAGAAGTTTCTTCCAATGGACAAAATCTCCAGCTTAATGCAACTGCGAAGACTGCTCGAAATCTCACCCAATAACATGTTCCTTGAGATGTATAAAACACCTAGATTCTTAAGATTTCCAACTTCCATGGGAAAAGGACCCGTTAGATGATTTTGGGACAAATCTAGGATAATTGATCAAGATGAAAGACCAAAGATTTGTTGGGGTATGGAACTATTGAAATTGTTAAGAGAAAGGTTGGCTCTAATAAAGATTTGCAATTTTCTAGACTTGATGGGATGCTTCTGCCAAGGTTATTTCAACAAAGTTAAATTTCCAAAAGAGTGCAGGATGTTGCCAGAGATTGTATTTCCAGACTCTTTAACCTACAAAGCCTTCCAATAGAAGCTAGAATGCTACCTCACATGTGGTTCCCTTGCAAGTAAGTCTTTCCAAGCCAACAAGATTCACGATCCCACTTGAAATCATTGCAGCTATTTTGTTATAACCAATTAGAAACGTTTCTAGGGTTAATGACAAGTTACCAATGCATTCGAGTAAGACACCACCAAAAGTGTTGTTGTGTATTAACAAAACACGTAACATGCTGGTATTGGTCAAAGAGCAGATAAAACTCAGGTCATCAGCTGCTTCACTTCCCCCCAGATTGTTTCTAAAAGTAGTAAAGAAATTCAGCTTATGCAGGTTTTCCAAAAAAAGGCACATTTCCAGTAAATTTGTTTGATGCAATGTGAAGATTCTCCAAAATTGAGGCATTGGATATTAAAGGAGGAATGGAACCGGTAAATTGGTTATAGGCAATGGACAAGCACATAGAAGAGAGATTAGGAAGAGTAGTTATGCCCAACTCCCAAGGAAGACTCCCTCACAATTGAACAAGTCCTACATCAAGAACTCTAATAGAAGAGAGATTGGAGATTAATGGAGGGATGGTACCTGAAAGATTATTAGCATTAATTTGTAAGATTTATGAGTTGGCCTAGTGCATTCAGAATACTCCCACCCAAATTATTTGAGGATACAAAAAGATGTTCAAATGAAGGTAAGTTTCCAAGAGATAGAGGAATACTTCCTGTTAATCTGTATAAAATCTTCAAAGCTTTGACAAGAAGCTAAACTCAGTTGGAATATCTCCAAAAAATTGGATATAAAAAAGTCTGATGTATTCAATGTTAGAGTAATTAGATAAATTGGAAGGGATTCTGCCAATAATCGAATTGTCATAGAAATATAATAACTTCAGTCGATGTAAACGACCTATATATTTGTGGAGAGATTTCATGACCGAAGTTATTGTTTTGGAGAAGTAGAATGCTTAGGAAGCTCAAATTTCCAATGAAATGAGATATAGAGCCCGCGAGTTCTCGAGATGCCAAGCGCAATTCAGTGACCCTCTGGTGCTGATGACCACATGTAACACCATACCATAGGCAAAAGTGGGTGCTTTCATTCCATGAGCTAAAAACCATGAAAGGATCATGGCTTATTTCGGCCTCAATTTAAATAGTTGCTCGCTCTCATTCCAGGCCATGGCATAGGTACTGCAAGAGCCAAATCACAAGACAGAAGCAACAATATTAAGGATGCAAAAAGCAAACCAATAGAATAGTAAAGTGCTCAAGGTGGGAATTGGCCCTATAATGCGGGTAAAAACCTCAAGGAGATGAAATAAAGAAGGCTAAACTAGTTGTTTCGGCAGCTCAAGGGATCATAAACATTCGCCTGACATATAAGATTATATAGCCATACCATCTTCAGTGCATTTGCTTGTAATTATGCATTTGGTTGCAAACTTGACATTGATAGGTAATTATTGTGATTATGAAGGGCTCTTCAATCTTCAAGTTAACTCTAATTAAATAGTTAGCAGTGGTGTGGACTGAATCCACCATCCACCACAATTGACTATGCATGTTGAATCAATAATCAATACTAGGCCACACCGGTCGCCAACATTTTATATCAGTTCCCTATATAATTCAAAGAAAATGCTACTCTCACGACTCTATTCTACTGCTCTATTCTACCATTGTGATTTTTTAATTTTTTTTTACTTAGTGATTAAGGAAGTGTTTTTTTAATAATATTGTATTTTTTTTTTTAATATTTAAAATTGTTAAAAAAAAAAAAAACTCAACTTGCCTAACGGTAGCTCTGCTAGGAGCAGTGGACGTAGCATGTCCCATAATTCAATGGATGTTCTTGTTTTTTGTTTCTGTTGCATATATTGCATTATTAGAATTCCTTTAAACTTGATTGCATTTTACTCAATTTAGTCCCCACTCACGACAAAATCAACACAATAAAGTAGAAGTTCTATATATATGCAATCCGATGACCATGTTAAGGAAATTTTATTAATCTTGACCTAATTGGATTTTAAATAAAACATAAACGAGGAGTTGAGATATTGTTGTCTAGTCCTAAATAATCTACTACCAAACTAATTATATTAATTAGGATAGCTGATCAGACACATTTGTTTATTTAATATTTATTGATGTTAATAAAAATAAACAGAAAAAATCATGAATACTATAAAACACCATTTATCCCAATTAAAAGTTTAAGCTGATGGGAAGAGATATATTTTATTATTTGTATTATATCCTTAACACTCCCCTCACATGTGAACCAGACTCTCCCTCAATAAGTGGGTTCAATAGGTAGATTATTTAATTAAATGTGGTACGATGTAGTTGTATTAATGGGTAAATTTTTACTTCTAATAAGATATATACTCTCTTACATTCCGAACATTAATTTAATCCTTCTTCGGTAGCTATCTATTTTGGAACCAAGTAGATAAACAAAAGTGTTATTCTTCATCTTTAATTTTTTCATCCCTAATCTAATCCTTTTTCATCCCTAGTGCGGGCGAGGGGTGGGTAGGTCCCAACCTTGCCCCACATTTCCCCTGCCCCACACTTATATATTTTATTATTTAAATATATATTTATATATACTATACATATTTATAAATATTTATTATTTGTACTATATATAAATATATAATATCTATTAAGTAAAATTTTACTTAATATTTTGAGTAAGTTGTATGTGTGACACCCCGACTCCCACGTACAAAACAACACAGGAATCGTGACGTCAGGATGATGATAACGTGGGTCACGCATCCCAACGATAATTGTTCAAGTGTGTGCAACGTGCAACCAGAGCACCAAAGAGTCGCAGCGGTTAAAATAAATAAGTCTACTAAGTACTAGAATTTTAAATACAAAATTTACTAAAATAAATATCCGTTAAAAAGTTATACAGTTATCCAAGAAATACAGTAGAAGCCAAATATATACACAAGTGGGAAACAAATCCCAAAAACAATAGTAGCCACATGTCACCTCCTTCAGGGAGCCAATCCCACAAGCTCCACATCCTCATCTGCAACAAAATCTACGGTACCAAAAATGGTACTGCAAGTAAGTAATAATACAAAAATCCCCAAGACAAGAATACATTAATGCAACCAATCATCCATGCACATGATGAAATATGATTTAGTCTTAAAACATTATTTTTTCCAAAAATTATTATTTTCCAAACACACGCCAAAATCTCAATTTGGCCCAAAAACATAATCAGTCATTTTCCCAGAAAATGATTTACACAAAATATTTATCAGACACTGTAGGTGGGAATCAGAGGCGGGACTCTACCACCATCCATACCGAATGCACCATAGGCGGGAATCACAGGCGGGACAACACCACCATCCCTACACGTACACCGTAGGCGGAAATCACAGGCGGGACTATACTACTATCCCTACAGTTCCTTTTCACACAATAAAAACCCATTAGATCACTGTAGGCGGGAATCACAAGCGGGACTCTACCACCATCCCTGCTTACCACCATCCCTATTGCATATACCGTAAGCAGGAATCACATGTAGGACAACACCACCATCCCTGCTTACTACCATCCCTACGCGTACACCGTAGGCGGGAATCGCAGGCAGGACCATACCACGATCCCTGCTTACCACCATCCCTACAGTCTCTTTTCCTTTTTCTCACAAAAATTCAGTTTTCTAATGAACACATGAACATGAATGCAATTACACGAAAACCCAGTTTTCAATTTACAAACATGAACATGCGTGCACATGCAATGTACCAAACACAACAATAATATCTAATAACCAAACACACAACTCCAACCTCCAATCTATCCGACCCCTATAACTCCTCGGACTCAGTCCGGCACAACCAACCAATCACAATAATAATAAATGAGTTAGCGCAAAAATATATTAAAATCTTAAAAGATGTTTGGAAAAATACTTACAACGCTATATAATAATTTTTGGAGGATCAAAGATGAGAGAGAAGCGCCAAAACAACAACTCCACAATGTAAAATACACTGTGGTCGTAGGTCTCAAAAATTCACTTTTGAACGAGGTCAAACCAAGACTTGAAATTGATAGGGTAGGGTCTAGGGAGGTCGATGAAACTAGTGGTGGTGGCCTTTAGCCGTGGGTGGCGGCAAAATAGGCGGTTTAAGGTCCAAAAAGTGCAAATCGGAGATGTGGTTAGTGCGGCTTCACCGGTAACGGATCGGAGCTAGGGATGGATGCTTTGGATTGTTGGGATGCCGAGAATGAAGTGGTGAAGAGGTGGTGGCCAGAGGTGGCCGGACGGCGGCGCTAGAGCATACAAGGCCGTGCGTGGAGGCTCACAGTGGCACGAGGCGGTCTGAGATCGATGGGGTGAGGTCACCGGCGGCTGGGGAGGAGATTGAGCCGTGCGGTGTCGACCACGGCAGCACGGGGCGGTGCCGACTGGGTGGAAGTGGTTCGGCCAAAGGAGAGAAATGAGAGAGAGAAGGGGTTGGCCGCGAGGGAGGAAAGGAAAAAATGGAGAAAAAAAAAAGGAAGGAAAGGAAAAAAAAAAAAAAAAGGGAAAAGAAAAAAATGAAGGGATAGAAATGAGGTCCAACCCTCACATCTTGGGTCACAAAAGTGATCCAACAAAAATTATTTTAAAATAATAAACTAAATAAAATAATTCAAACACAGTGAAATGCTCAATTAAAATAATAATAATTTTAAAACTCATAAACAAACTAATTTAAATTAAAGATTAATTTAAATGCCAAAACAGTAATTAATAATAAGAAAGTACATTAAAAATAATTTTTACAACTTAAAAATATTATAAAATAATATATCAAAACTCCCAAAATTTAAAAACAAGAAGACCAATATTTAAATTAATTAAAATAATCTTTTAATAAAATACACTAAATACGGGGTGTTACAGTAGGGTAGTAAGGTGACCCTTTTATAGATTGCCAAGGCAATACAAGAGTCTCACATTGCTTCTCACATTACTTAAGTGTGAGACTCTTACTGTGAAAACAATTTATAAAAGGGTCACTCTACTACACTAGAACTTACATAAAATATGCACTACCAAATTTAAATACTACATAGTTTGTAAATTATAGTCATATTTACAAATTTAAATTTATGATTTGGGTCCAAAAATGTGTTTTTGATCACTTTTAGATCTAAGAATAATTTTTGGGCTCAATGGACTATGATGCATTATTGAAGTGGGCAGGCGGCGGGGCGGATTGGGAGTTTGCTCCCACCCCCCCCCCCCGGGGCTTGCAGGGTAGTGTACCCGCCCACGACATGCGGGGAGGGGGGGGTGTAAAAACCCCACTCCGGGCCCATGCGTGGAGGGGGCTATCCCGAACCGTATGGTGCGGATAGCACCCCTAGCGTTTTGGTTTCTCTAAAATACTTTGGATTTTATTATTCATTCAAGGCTAAATACTAGTTTTTTTTTTTAATAAGAAAATCTTGAAGAAAAAATTTTCAAGCTATATATTGAAATTTGAAGATAGATTTTCCTTTTAAAACCACAGCGCCATCAATTTATTTTAGTTAACTTTTGCATCCACTGAATTAAGATCTTGGATCTGCCACTGTGAGTCACATTTTATCTGGCTTTTCATTCAAGTAATGACATAAAAAATCTTTCAAATTATGCTACATTAATCCAATCAGCTCAATTATCGGTGATAGCTATCATTTTTGGAAAACCAAAGCAGAGTATATTATGCTGTTTTTGTTGGTTTGCAAGGCAACTGGTATGATGCAGTTCAGTGGTGAATCAAGTGTCTTATTGGATTACAGTGGAGCTGTTATTTGTTTCTTGAGAGCTGTTTCTTCACCTAAAGTCCATTTCTTTTTTTCATTAAGTCATTAAAAAATAACTTTCTATCTGGAGGAATACCAGATGCCTTTCAACAATTACTGGTTTGATGAACTTGTAGGCATATTTTCTTTTATTTCAAATAGCTGTATCTTCATCTTATTTTCTATTTTAATGGTTGTGACCAAATGTTGTGGAGATTTGTCGAGCAACAACTTAAGTGACCATTTGCCTCCCTTTTTGGAAAATTTGTCATCTCTTACCACATTGTGGGTGATTACTTAAAAATATGTACATTATTTCTTGTACATCTACAATGCAGGCACTTACAAAACAATCAACTTTCTGGGACACTTGGTGTTTTACAGGATCTTCCCCTTTAGGATCTGTACCTTTCTTTCTTAGTCAAATTTAAAAAAAAGAAAAGAAAAACATAATATTGCTTCTTGGAAATTTACTATTCTAGGATTGGGTCTTGTATCATAAGTTGCCATGAGGAAATATGTGCTGCCTTCTGCAACTCATAATTGTTTCTTGCTTTTTGTATAGGAACATTATGAAATCCATCATCTTTACAGTTTCTAAGGTAGATTAACATTATATTCAAATGGTTAAGGAAATCTAAGCAGTTTATTGATTTAAT
The DNA here is from genome assembly GCA_003123785.1 of Pterocarya stenoptera. Classification (NCBI taxonomy): domain Eukaryota; kingdom Viridiplantae; phylum Streptophyta; class Magnoliopsida; order Fagales; family Juglandaceae; genus Pterocarya; species Pterocarya stenoptera. Next base: position 888,042 of record QEOT01000341.1, read on the forward strand.
TGAACTTCTTAATTTGCATTTTCTGTATGAAGCTTAGTAGTGAATGCACAATGGACTTGCCAATTGATAGTCAGGTTCTTGGCAACAATTAGTTTGTTGGTTTCAAGAATTGTTGTATAATTTTTTATTTTTTTGTCAAATATTATTAAAATATATGAAGTGTATTTGCATAATATATAAAAAAAAATCAAATATTATTAAAATATATAATATTATATTATTATTTTTTACTTTAAGATGGCTAGTCCAATATGGACTCACCTAGTCAAAAGTTGATTCTATAGCCAAAAGTTAATATTCTAGCCAAATTTTGGACTTGGCAATGGCCTAGCCATTGCCAACGCTCTTACAAGGAACCATGCCATTGTTCAAAAAATATTGAAGGAGGTTTCTTCCAAATTTGAACCAGTTTACTACTAAAAACAGAGTCAGTTTCAATAACAGCAGGTTTTAAGGAATTCTTAAATCCAGCAGCATGCATTAAATGTTAGCCAGAGCTCCCAAAGAATTAAAGCAGGAGTTAGCTGTGCAATGAGATGAGGTTGGTTTGAACCAGAGAAGAAAGTCCACCATGGAGTGCATTTAGCTCTCCATGAACGAGAAATCAGTGATTCTACATCAAAGAGACTTGAGAAGTGATGCTAAACAGCTCCTTAGAGGGAACATTGATGAAAAAAAAAAAAAAGGGGGTTGAGCATGAGATTCAGTACTCCCAACAACATAATTACTACATTTAGAGGCCATTTGAACTCCACACATCTTGAAATATTAGAATCCAAAATGCAGATACAGACACTAACTTTCAAGGGTAGCATGGAGTTCCAAATAAATTCATGCCAAGGAAAGATAGCTTTCAAGGGCAGAAGTAAAAATGCCATTTGAGTAATACTTCCAAATTAATCTGACCCTGTTTTCAGCTTAATAGGAGTTTTTATAACTTGAGAAATCAGTGCTTGATCAATTCCCAAATTCAGCAAGCACCTGGCCTTCTTGTAATGTTCTTTCTTGAAGAACATGAAAAAGGTAAAATGACACATCTAAAAAGCATTTGCTCGTTGGAGTCATATATATTTAAAACTACTTCACAGAATAAGAGGAATGATAATTTTCATATCTCATAAAACATCAAAATTGATAAGTGGCAAGAATACAAAGAGTCAAGTGGTGCGGAAGCAAAAAGGGTAAGTACGTAAAAAGAGTAGAGGCAACAATAAAAAGTAGATATTTTTGAACTTACAGATGAAATGGAAGGAAACAACTCAACCCAAAAAAGTCACATCAACCTGTACAAACCAACCAATAATATCAAAAAGACACTCCACCAGCTACTAATATTTTGGACCATCTATTGTTCGCTTGCCCCACTCTGAAAAGGCTTTTTGTTTTATTTTATTAAATTAAGCTTAGCTACAACATTTCTCATGTTCATTCGTTCTTCTGGTTGTTCAACAAAACATGCAACTCCAATATGAAAAATCAAAACCAAGCACTCTTGAATTTTGTTTCTTCTTGTAATGTTTTTATTTTGTCCATTGTTTCTAGTGGTCACTTCTTCCCTTTCTTGAAAAAGAACTGGATCTGCGATCTCTAATACTCCTTGAGGTAAAGCTATCTTGACAAAGGAATGTAAGTTTAGAGCGTCCTGAAAAATGTCATCAGTGGGTCTCTTTCCAGTGAACATTGCTCGGCTTTAGGTCACAATGAAAGATTTGTGTTTGGCAATGGTAATGTAGATATTTCAATGCACTCGCAACATCAATGGCAATATCCAACCTCCTGAAAAGATCTAGATTTCTTGGTTCTGATGCACTTCATCTTCTGTAGCAGTTGGATGCAACCATTCTTCAAGGCTTCTGTTGACCATGAACTCATAAACTAGAGCCTTGAAGTCATTACCATGGTAATCAACACTTGAACAAACTGTAAGAACCTTTACAAGATTTCAATGTCTGATGTTTCTCAAGGCTTCACACTCAACAAGAAAGCTTCAGAAGGCTCCATGGCGCATAAGGTTGAGGACCTTGACAGCAATTCTAGTTCCACTCTCATCAAGAACTCCTTTATAGACTGATCCAAAACCACACACACCAAGTAAATTTGTTAAAGAGAATCCATCAATGGCTTTTAGGAGACTTTGGTAGGATATATTCAAAAGCAAATTTCCCAAAGAACTTGATATTGACACTTTTCGTTTCTTTCTCAACCAAGAAACAAACAAAAAGTATAGCATCGAAGTTACTCCTAGTAGCCCCAAAGCTGTAGATATTATTAACTTCAAGGTTAAGGTCAATTTTGTATTTCCAAACTCTTTAAAGTTGCATTTGGGCAAGTGCATCTCAGGAATTCCCCCACATAGTTGATTGTTCCCTGCAACTAAAGCTAAGCTTGAATTCTTGAAAACGCCATCTGTTGGCACCGACCCCTCAAAATTGTTGTATGATATGTCTAAAATCTGCAAGGACTTCATATCCACAAGAAGGTCAAGGATTTTTCCTGATAAATTGTTCCGAGAAATATCTAATACTTGAAGTCCTCTCAGAGAGCTAAAACTTGCCAGAATAGTTCATTGGAAGAAGTTTCTTCCCATGTTTAGAATCTCAAGCTTAATGCAACTGCCAAGACTGCTTAGAATTTCACCAGATAACATGTTCCCTGAGATATATAATTTACCTAGATTCTTAAGATTTCCAAATTCCATGAGAAGAGGACCCGTAAAACGATTTCCAGACAAGTCTAAGCCAACTGATAAAGATGTGAGACCAAAGATCTGTGGGGGTATGGAACCATTGAGATTTTTACCAAAATGGTTTAGTAAGTTCAAAGATTTGCAATTGCCTAGACTTGATGGGATGCTACCCCCAAGGTTATTTCTAACTAAAAAAAGTGTAAGTAACAAAGTTACATTTCCAGAAGAGTGTGGGATGCTGCTTGAAAGATTGTTTCTCGATTGATCCACTAACTTTAACCTATAAAGCCTTTCGATAGCAGCTAGAATGTTACCTGACACTTGGTTCTACTCCAACGTGAGTGTTTCTAAGTTGACAAGATTCAAAATCCCACTCGGAATCATTCCAGCTATTTTGTTGTAACCAATTGCAAATGTTTCTAGGGTCAATGACAAGTTACCAATGCATTCAGCTAAGACACCGCCAAAATTATTGTTGTGTATGAAGAAAACACATAACATGGTGGCATTGGTCAAAGAGCAGATAAAACTCAAGTCATCAGCTTCTTCACTTCCCCCCAAATTGTTGCAAAAAGCAGTAAAGAAGTTAAGCTTATGCAACTTTTCCAAAGAAGGCACATTTCTAGTAAGTTTGTTTGCTGCAATTTGAAGTCTCTCCAAGTTTGAGGCATTGGATATTGAATAAGGTATGGAACCAGTAAATTGGTTATAGGCAATGGATAAGACTAGGAGATTAGGAAGAGTAGTTATGCCCAACTCCCAAGGAAGACTCCCTCACAATTGATTAAGTCCTACATCAAGAACTCTAATAGAAGAGAGATTAAAGATTGATGGAGGGATGGCACCTGAAAGCTTATTTTCAGCAAGTACAATAGCTTCAAGATTTCTGAGTTGGCCTAGTGCATTCGGAATACTCCCACCCAAATTATTTGAGGCTACAAAAAGGTCTACAAGTGAAGATAAGTTCCCAAGAGATGGAGGAATAGTACTTCCTGTTAATCTGTTGTTGCCTTCACGAAATCCTCAAAGCTTTGACAAGAAGCTAAACTCAGTTGGGATATCTCCAACAAATTGGTTATTAGAAAGTTTGATGTTTTCGATGTTCGAGCAATTAGATAATTTGGAAGGAATTCTGCCAACCATCGAATTGTTGTGCAAATCTAATATCTTCAGTCGATGCAAACGACCTAATTTCATGTCCGAAGCTATTGTTTTGGAGACGTAGAATCCTTAGAAAGCTCAAATTTCCAATGAAAGGAGATATAGAGCCTGTGAGTTTCCGAGATGCTAGACGCAACTCAATGACCCTCTGGTGCCGATGACCGCATGTAACACCATGTCATAGGCAAAAGTGGGTGGTTTCATTCCATGAGCTGAAAACCATGAAAGGATAATGGCTTATTTTGGCCTTGAATTCAAGCAAGGCTAGTCAGTCAGCCTCATTCCCGGCCATGGCATAGGAATGTGATATGTCGAGAGACATATAGATGCTGAGTTGGTATGTGAAAGCATAGGTAGGCACTTTGTGTACTCGAGTATCCGAGAAACACATAAGGGACAGATTTGGACTTAAACTCGTGTGTGTGTAAGGCTTTAACCAAGGAAAACACAAGCAACCAAACTAGCTGAGTTTGAGGTAGTTTGGAGCTTCATTGAACAGAGTTTGAATAGGAGATTTGTGGTTAAGACCAGGAGAGGGGTTGTTGCTGCAAAAGCATAGAGCAACGCTACGTACAAAATTTGGTAGAAAGATTTGCTTGACTGAGAAGTGTTTTTCCTATTTCAAAAACATGTCTATGTACGTAGCACCATTCTTCTCTAAAATACTTTGGATTTTATTATTCATTCAAGGTTAAATACTAGTAATTCATTTCTTCATAAGAAAGCCTGAAATTATATTGGATTTTACTCAATTCATCCCCCTCTGATCACGACAAAATCAGCACAATAAACTTGGATATTAAGGTGATCAGACACATTTGAGATCACGTTAGTAAAAATAAAGAATACTAAATATTACTAATAATAATTATAAAAAAGAAAAAAAAAGTGGCTGGACTGCACCCCATGATTGGTATTAGAGTGGATGGACCATTCAAAGGGATGTATAGATGGTCATGGATTTATTATATGTCTTTCAGTCGGTGAGATATTTTTAGCTTTTAACTTTTCTTATAAGTTTAATTAGCTTCTTCTTCTTTCTTCTTCCCTAAATTTCTGATCCTTTTTCCTTAATGGAGAACAATTTATACCAAAGTTTTGGGAGGTTCTTAGTTACAATCTAGGTACGTAGTTAAATTAATGTTTTACGAAAATCATTTTACAAATGAGTTTATAGAAAAATAAATATATTTTTGGTGTTTGATTAATCAACAATATTGTCATTTCAACAAAGGTTTTTGCACTTTAAATAAGTAGTAAGTTCAATTGCAAGGCCTCAATAATTTCGTTATCTTTTCTCAGTAAAGTCCAAAGAACCTTCTATAAAGGATTTAATTCCAATAACCACAAGGTAAGTTTCCGACAAGCCACAACAGCAGGTTTTAAGGAATGGTGAAATATAGCAGCATTACATGTTAGCCAGAGCTCCCAGAGAATTAAAGCAGGAGTCTGATGTGCAATCAAATGAAGTTGCTCTAAACCAGAGAAGAATGAGAAATCAAACAACTTCTGAAACAGAACATTGATACTAGAGATGAGCATCAAATTCAATATCCCCAACAAAACATTTGCAGCATTTAGGGATCATTTGAACTCCACACCTTTAAATATTAGAATCCCAAGGGATCCCATTATTCTTCAACTTTCAGATAAAGACACTAGCTTTCAAGGGCAGAATGGAGTCCCAAATAAACTCATGAAGAAGTAAAAATTCCATTTGAGTTATGATTCTAAACCCAAGTATATGATCCTGTTTTCAGCTTAATAGCTGTTTTGCAAACTTCAGAAATCAATGACATCTAATCTTCTTGTAATCTTCTTTTTCAAAAAACATGAAAAATGTAAAATGACACAATTTCACAGAATAAAAGGAATCATAATCTTCATATTTCATAGAACATCAAAATTAAGTGGCAAGAATATGAAGAGTTCCATAAAAGAGTTGAGTGGAGGGGAAGCAAAAAGTACATAATGAGTAGTCAATAGTAACAAACTTACTACGACTAAGATTATTTCTTTATTAGAAAAGAAATAACAAAAGAAGATGAGTCACAACAAAAAAAAAAAAAAAAACTTTATCACAAAGACACCAATTAATACTAGCTACGTCTAATATTATGGTCCATTTATTCTTGGATTGCCTCTGTTTGTTCCACTCTGAAGAAACTTTTTCCTGATTAAATGAAGCTTAGCTACAACATCTCTCATGTTCATTCGTTCTTCTGGCTGTTCAACTGAACATGCAACTCCAATCTGAAAAATCGAAACCAAGCACTCTTGAATTTTGTTTCTTCTTGTAATGTTGTAATTTTCACCATTGCTTCTAGTGGTCTCTTCTTCCCTTTCTTGAAAAAGAATTGGATCAGCGATCTCTATTACTCCTTGAGGCAAGGTTGTCTTGACAAAGGAATGTAGGTTTAGAATGCCCTGAAAAATGTCATCAGTGGGTCTCTTTCCTGTGAACATTTCTAATAGAAGGATCCCATAACTGTACATATCACCATGGGTTGACACCTCATTTCCGACACCATACTCTACAATTTGAAACATACACTACATTAGAAGGCAACATTAGTTTCTAAAAAAAAAAAAAGAGCATTTATGTTAACAAAGAAATGATAGAAAGGTTTTTTCACCAGGAGCGGCATAACCAATGGTTCCCCTTAATCCAATAGTGCTGGAGTGAGTGGTAGAAGAGCTATGGTTACTTCCAGGAGAGAATCTTGCTATCCCAAAATCACCCACATGTCCAATCATTTCATTGTCGAGAAGAACATTGCTCGGCTTTAGGTCACAATGAATGATTTGTGTTTGGCAATGGTAATGTAGATATTCCAATGCATTCGCAACATCAATAGCAATATCCAACCTCCTGAAAAGATCAAGATTTCTTTGGTCTTGATGCACTTCATCTTCTCTAGCAGTTGGATGCAACCATTCTTCAAGGCTTCCGTTGACCATGAACTCATAAACTAAAGCCTTGAAGTCATTACCATGGTAATCAACACTTGAACAAACTGTAAGAACCTTTACAAGATTTCGATGTCTGATGTTTCTCAAGGCTTCACACTCCACAAGAAAGCTTCTGAAGGCTCCACGGCACAGAAGGTTGAGGACCTTGACAGCAATTATAGTTCCACTCTCATCAAGAACTCCTTTATAGACTGATCCAAAACCACCCACACCAAGCAAATTTGCTAAAGAGAATCCATCAGTGGCTTTTAGGAGACTTTGGTAGGATATATTCAATGGTAAATTTTCCGAAGAACTTGATATTGACACTTTTTGTTTCTTTCTCAACCAAGAAACAAACAAAAAATATAGCACCAAAGTTACTCCTACTATCCCCAGAACTATAGATATTATTAACTTCCAGGTTAAGGTCAATTTTGTATTCCCAGGCTCTTTGAAGTTGCATTTAGGCAAGTGGATCCCAGGGATTCCCCCACATAGTTGGTTGTTCCCTGCAACTAAAGTTGAAGTGAAGTTCTTGAAAACACCTTCGGTTGGCATCGGCCCCTCAAAATTGTTGTATGATATATCTAAAATCTGCAAGGACTTCATATCCACAAGAAGGTTGGGGATTTTTCCTGAAAAATTGTTTCGAGAAAGATTTAATTCTTGAAGTCCTCTCAAAGAGCCAAAACTTGGGGGAATAATTCCTTGGAAGAAGTTTCCTCCCATGAATAGAAACTCCAGCATAAGGCAATTGCCAAGACTACTCGGAATCTCACCAGATAACATATTCCCTGAGATATCTAATTGACCTATATTCTTAAGATTTCCGACTTCCATGGGAAGAGGACCCGTAAGACGATTTTCGGACAAATCTAGGCCAATTGATAAAGATGAGAGACCAAAGATATGTGGGGGTAAGGAACCATTGAAATTGTTACGAGAAAGGTCGAGTGTGATCAAAGATTTGAAATTGGCTAGACTGGATGGGATGCTTCCGCCAAGGTTATTTCCCCATAAAACCAATTCAAGTAACAAGGTTGAGTTTCCAAGAGAGTGTGGAATTCTACCTGAGAGATTGTTTCGCGATAGATCCAATCTCTTTAACCTATGAAGCCTACTGATGGCAGCTGGAATGTTACCTGACACTTGGTTCTCTCCCAAGTTGAGTTCTTCTAAGTTGACAAGATTCAAGATGGCACTCGGAATCATTCCAATTATTTTGTTGTAACCAATTGAAACTCTTCTTAGGGTCTGTGACAAGTTACCGATGCATTCGGGTAAGACACCACCGAAATTGTTGATACTTATGAACAAAGCCTCTAACATGGTAGCATTGGTCAAAGAGCAGATAAAACTCAAGTCATGCTCAGCTTCTCCACTTCCCCCCAAGCTGTTATTAAAAGCAGTAAATCTTTTGAGCCGATGCAGCTTTTTCAATGAAGGCACATTTCCCGTAAATTTGTTTCCTCCAATTTGAAGTACCTCCAAGTTTGAGGCATTGGATATTGAAGGAGGAATGGAACCAGTAAATTGGTTAATCGCAATGGAAAAGTCCCAAAGATTAGGAAAATTAGTTATGCCCACTTCCAATGGAACAGTACTCCCTTGTAATTGATTAAATGCTACACGAAAAACTCTAATATAAGAGAGATTGAAGATTGATGGAGGGATGGTACCAGAAAGCTTATTTCCAGAAAGCACAAGATTTGTGAGATTTATGAGTTGGCCTAGTGCACTCGGAATACTCCCACCCAAATTATTTGTGTTTAGATAAAGTACTTCCAGCGAAGATAAGTTCCCAAGAGATGGGAGAATACTTCCAGTTAGTTTGTTGTTCGCTACCAAAAAAAATCGAAGCTTTGACAAGAAGCTAAACTCAATTGGAATAGCTCCAACAAATTGGTTAAAAGAAAGTCGCATGCCTTCAATGTTAGAGCAATTGGATAAAATGGAAGGGATTCTACCAACCATCGAATTGTTGCTCAAAAATAATATCTTCAATTGATGCAAACGACCTATTTGTGGAGGGATTTCATGACCAAAGCTATTGTTTTGGAGATGTAGATGCCTTAGAAAGCTCAAATTTCCAATGAAAGGAGATATAGAACCCACGAGCTTCAGAGATGGTAGGAGCAACTCAATGACCCTCTGGTGCCGATGCCCACATGTAACACCATACCATAGGCAAAAGTGGGTGGTTTCATTCCATGAGCTAAAAACCATGAAAGGATCATGGCTTATTTTGGCCTTGAATTCAAGCAAGGCTAGTCGGTCGGTCTCATTCCCAGCCATGGCACAGGTACTGCAAGAACCAAAACACAAGACAAAAGCAACAACAAAGATGGGAATTAGCCTCATGATGCCGGGAAAAATCTCAAGGAGATGAAATGAAGAAGGCTAAACTTTTTGTTTTTGCAGCTCAAGGGAACAGAAACAAATTCCGAGAAAAGAAAATGGACACCTGCTCTCAATCATACCATCTTCTGTGCATCTTCTTCAATCATATATATGGCATGTGATAAAGGACTGAATATGAATTCATTAATAATCTTTGACAATGACTTTAGTCAATGGTTGGCCAGTTACCAACCTTCTATAGCAGTTACCTTAAAATGTGTCAGAGGTGAAGTCTGGTCTTGTACGTGCGAGTGAGGAAGAAAGATGTCTCTTAAGTCATAATAGTAATAAAGGCAACTATTGATCAGCTTGGCTCTTCAGTCAATATTCAAAACATCCACAAGGTTTGACGACTTAGACCCTTCCATAAACTTTTCTATTAATTTGTTGAGGTGTGGATTAATGAATCCACCGCAATTTATTTCAGTTCTCGATCCAGTAATTATTTCAATTTAAAAGAACTTTAGACCCTCCATTTAAAATATAAAATAAAAACATAAACTTGACGTACGGGCCGGATCGATGTTATCAAGTCAACAATCCACATCCAAATAACTTGTTTGGCCCAAGGAGTTTGTATTCCATTCACACAGTCTAATGACGACTATTGTCTTTAGTCTTTCGGTCAGTCATATTGATTTTGAGTTTTGATAAGTATTTGGTCTACAAGAATAAACATTATAAAAATAAGTTTATATATTGACGTGATTAAGGTCCCAAAGTTGAGTTGAAATGAATTGAGTTTTTTTATGAATAATAGTCAGTTGAGATGGTGGAGTAAGTTTTATAGAGCCCACCTAAGATGAGTTTAGATGTGTTTAAATGAGTTTAGCTATATTTATGGGCAGTTGAAAAATGTTATAGACCCCGTGTATAAATAGGTATTGAGTTAAAAATATTATGGGTCCCACATGTAAAGAGGTTTTGAGTTTAGTGATTTCAGAGTTGAATATTTAGAAGTTAGATTCAACTTAAAATTAGGCCAGTCCAACTTCCGAACGAAGCCTAAATATAATATATTAGATTTATTTTATAATAATAATAAAATTTATAATCTAATAAATTACATTAAATTATGTCAGTTTATAAATTTATATAAAAAAATTTATAAATTAGTGTTATTTTATTATAAATTTTCTTTTATAATAAAATAAATTATATTAAATCACGTCAATTTATAAATTTATATTTAAAAAAAAATTATAGATCAAACTTTCTCTTTGTTCTTTCTCTACTCTTTTAGGTAGCTTTCGGTTATGGTCAATTGGTCCAATTTGCAACATCGTAACCATTCATTTATGTCCTATTAGAGATGGAAGGACAAGATTAATTAAAACAAATTAGGCCCGGGGATCCTAGTATTCCCCCCTCAATAGGTCATGCTTATGGAATGTGGTTAACTAAAAAATATATTTTAACCAAGTTATTTCTTATCTGTATATACTAGATAGGCTAAACTTGGCCGTCGAGGCTGAAGACTCTGACCCAACTTTCTAGCATTTGGTTAACGTTGGATTGTCAAGTGGGACAAAGCAAGGGAAATGTAACGTAGGTTTTACTTTTCTCTCTCCTTTGATAATATAAGAGAAATGATATTTACAATCGTGGAGTGCGTAAGCGTCGTATAATCTTTTTGAAAAAAAATGAATAAATACGAGACTCACATGAAAAATAATTATACGACACTACTTACACACTCCACGACTGTACGTAACATTATTTTAATATAATTTTTCTATATATTAAAAGTCATCTTCCTGTGGTTGATGAATTGCTAAAACTATGATCTGTTAGTATCTTTTAATATTTGAAATTCATTTATTAAGATTGGGCAGTTCGTTTACATGCTTCAATCTTGAAATTTATAAACGGTTTGTTTCTTTTTGGTATCGACTTAATTTAGTGCTTTTTGAATCAACATTAATTGTTAGTGTTTTGTTTTAAATCATATTATTTACTCTATTTAAAACTTAGGAGCCATAAACCCCTTTATTAATTTAAATTATTTTTACCAGATCATGTCTTTAAGGTCATTTTTTCTACTCTTTTGCTTCTCGATTTTTACTACAAAGCCGCTTTGCAACGGTCGGGTTAATAAAGGAAGACTAGCAGCCCCCATTCACTGCTTGCCACGTAAGGAAATACACCATAAGAGAAATAGACTCCACCACACATAAACACTTCCAAGCAAAAGCAGCCCTCACACATTTCGCCCAAGAGCACTTCGTGTTTTCATCTCTTCCTCCTAGCTATGCCTCTCTTCCACCGCCACCATCTCAATCCGCCACCTCTCTTCGTGTTTTATATATATTTGATATATATTTTTTTAATAATTGTGAAAGTGATTATATAAAATAAACTATTTAGAGTTATAAAATTTAACATAAATAACGGTCCGCGCATTGTGCGGATTATAGGCTCATATATGTAATCAGTCGGTTCATCGATTTGCACAGGGTTTCAAACTGGTTCCAGCATCAGCTGACCAATTCTAGTAATTGGTTTTGATCGGTATTGGTTAGTATTCACTCCTATTATTGATATGACAATAGAAAATATCATGGGAATACTAGCTGATTATCAATATTTTGAGAATTTCAAATTACCTCCTGGAAGGTCATCTTTAATAATTTGTCCTGCCAAGTTGAGTATTTAACCTAACATGATTCTACGATTCTATCCTACAAAATTAAAGTAAAATTGATCTACATTACTTAATCTCGATCGACATATTGCTTGTTAATTTTAATTAGACGGAAGGCTAATCTAATCAACAATTCATGAATTATCATAAACATATAAGAGCCGGAAGTATTACTAATTAAAGAAGAATCACAAGAGAGAAGACACATATGTTGCGTGGAAAACTAGAAATTATCTTTCTTTCTTTTTTTGTACGTACAAGCTAGGAGAAATCATGTGTATACATTGTAAATTAATTCAAGTGATTTACCGCGTCAACGCATGTATAAATCTAATATGCCCAAGTTTTATCTTCTATAGACACAACTTCAATCAAGAAACTCGAATATATAGTTAATTTCTTCCTTTTGCAATTTTTTGTTTTAAATACCGTTGTCCCCTTCTTTGGGACATACAAAATTCCACGTGGATTAGTACTGTTTACCCAGGTTCCGGACTGGGTACCCGGGACCGAATCCAGATGAATTTAAGCTTTTGAAACCTGAAAATTTGGGTTCCGGTTTTTTCAATTTTTTTTATTACAAAAATTGCGGGCTGTACCTTTCTGTAAGATTATTAGTTCTTGACCAAATATTATGAAATTCTGTTTGAAACGAAAACTTTTTATTTGCACCCGAGGTCCTCTTTCTATATTGTAAATACTGTCAATATATACAACTGAGCGTAACTAACTGAAAGTAAAAGACTAAAACAGAAATAACTAAAACAGAGTAGCTGAAGTATTTAGTAAGGACTAAAAAGTAAAATCAACTTGACAGTATTTACAATATTCTATGAACTGGTAGCTCAGTTTATACATCTCTCTCTTTTTCTTTTGGTTTTTGAGGTGATTGAGGGATTGTGTACACCTCACAGGAGCTGTTTCTTGCGTGTTTTATCCCTTTGATCTCGTTTAAGGTTTTCTTGCGTATTCATAGTCATAGATGCATGTATTCTTTCATTTCAAACTTGGGTTTTTGGTTGCTTTTTTCAGCCATATAGAATAATAAATGTTGGAGGCCTGGGGCGTCAGTCACAATCTCATACCATTCCCTCCAGGCCTATGTTGTCTTGCTCTAATAAATCTTCTTCATCTGATGATATGGTTGTAGCCAATTTTTTTATTTCCAGAATCTAAATTTGTTTGCAGGTTTTGGTCACGAGTGAGTTTCAAGCTTTCTTTTTTGTTGTGATGTTAATTACGTATGTTACTTCATAAAATATACCACAACCTGTTTTCAAAAGAAAACAGCAGAGGATAACCGATAGAATTTCCATGCTTTTAAGGCTATCTCGTATATAATTTCCATTCATATGCATAAACACATTCATATATATTTTGCAAATTCTATCATCATTCTTGTCAGGTCTCGAGTTTTAGAACTTTCACATAACTCTAGTTTTATGAGCTCTCAATGTTGTCTATATATCTCTTTTTGAGAAAAAGGGTTTGTACAAATGGAGCGGGAGAAGCTTTATAATAAGAGCTAGAACAGGGGAAGATGATCATCATGAGGACCATCAGGAACAATAAGAATTCGGCAAAGACGTTGTTGAGGATACTTAGCCTTACTCTACGGCTTATCATATGTGACATATTTGACCCCTAATTCTAGGAATATTTCATTGTATCAATTTACTCCTACTTATATACCACCCCATATATTCTTGTAATCGGTTTTGATGTTATTTGATTTGTATACTGTAAAGGATTATAAATAGAATATACTCGCCACTTTACAAGTGTGGTGGTTTTCATCAAACCCTCTCATGGTATCACGAGCCACTCTGGTTTAACAGCCACTACTTCTTTTTTTTTTTTTTTGTCCAATGGTTTCCGAATCCTCTCCCAATCTCCTTCGCTTCAACACCTTAATCCACATGATCACCATCAAGCTTTCTTCCTCAAACTACCTTCTATGGAAAAGCCAACTCCTTCCTCTTCTTGAGAGTCAAGAATTGTTGGGCTATGTTGATGGAACCCTTGTGCCGCCACCTAATTTGGAACCTGCCGACTCTAACACACCCAATAACAAACACCTAGCGTGGAAAATTGCAGACCAACATCACCGGTAGCTGAGCCACATATATAGGGAGCAAACGCACCCCCTGGATTTTTAAAAATTTGTGGTTATATATATGTAATTGTATGATTTTTTAAATTCTTTTGCGATTCCACACGTTTTATATAAAAATTGTCACATCGATTATGCAAAAAGAATATATAGAGTCAATTATGGCAACCTGTTTTTGGATTTCAACTATATTACATGCATAAAGAAAATGTAATTCCTACAACAACAAAAATTAAGTTTATTTACTTCAAATTCGTTTCGAGATGTCTAAAAAGCAAGTAATTCCAACTTCAAACGCACCTTAGCGATTATGCAATACTTTTAGAATATAAAAATCTTGGAGAAAATGTTTTCAAGCTATATATTAATTCACTACAAGAAAAATGACATTTTATGGAGATTTCATTTTTTGCCGCAAAAGAAATCGCCACTAATGGTAACTAATTGTAATGATTGTCATTTCGTTGTTGAATTCCAACATGAATGTGAGAAATGTTACCGGTGTAGTAACTGTGCAATTGTTTGCGGCGATTTTTGAGCAATTGTGACAGATTTTGTCGTCACAAATAACATGTTTACTTTGCGGCGGTTCCTTTCCCTCAATAATGTTTTTTTACAGCAAATTTTCTTAACAGGGCGCCAAAAAGCATCGACTTATTTCTTAGATCATATAGTTTGGCGCGGGTCTAGAGTCTTCTAATCCTATCTTTCTCATCTTCATCCAACCCTACCTCATATTCAATTACCCCTACCAAAACAAAAGGCAACTCCAGGGGATCGGTAGGAAGGTTACCCAATCCCTTTCCTCTGGTTGTCAGCGCTTTATATAGAGAAAATAGGAGAGTAGATTTGAAGGTAATGACACACACATTTTGCATTTACATTAGTAGGTATAAATACAAATTTCTAAGGCTTGAGTTAAGCCTGAAATTATGCTATTCTATAACTGACTACCAAAGTTGTATACAATGTCAACTATGAGTTGTACACGAATTTAAACATTCAAATTTAAAGTTGCAAGAGCTGGCTTGTAGGAGCTAATTCAGTTAAGGGCTGATTTTGTGAGCTGTTGATTTTGTGGGTTGATTCTGCGGGAGAGTAATGGCTTTCCTTATATGCCCCCGCAAGATGGAGGTGTCATCGGTAACACCAATCTTGGATGGTAAAGTCTAAAAGCATTGGCGTGGTAAAGGCTTCGTGAGCAAGTCAGCGAGCTGATCTGAAGTGTGAACATGATTTCAATATGCTTCATGCGAGTGTGCTGAACTTGATTTAAGCTGAAGTGAGTTGCACCAATATTATCATAGAAAACATGTGGAGGATGCTATAGATGGAGACCAAGTTCTATGATCAGTGAGTGAAACCATATTGTTTCAAAGGTTGCAGCTGCCAAGGTACGAAATTAAGCCTCTGTGGATGAGCGGGAGACAACTCTTTGTTTGCGTGCGGACCATGAAATTGGATTGGAGCCCAGAAAAATGATAAAGGTAATGGTTGAGACCCTTGTATCAGTATTTGCAGCACAGACCGCATCAAAAAAGGTCTGCAATTTTAAGGGGCTGTTCTTTTGAATGAGGATTCCATGAAACATTGTGTGCTTTAGATACTTGAGGAGTCTTTTGGTTGCAGTCCAATGACAAGCTATCGGTTTGTGCATGAATTAGGAAAGTCTATTCACTGCATAAGCAATGTCAGATCTAGTTAAGCCAAGATATTGCAGTGCCCCAATGATTCTTCTATACTCTGTACTGTTTATAGGGTTGGAACCATTAGTTAAAACTAGTGGGGTGCTGGTTGACATAGGAGTTTGAATTTCTTTGGCCCCATCCATTGAAGTTTTGGACAGTAAGTCTCTTATGTATTTGTGCTCTGAAAGGAACAGACCCTTGGTTGTAGGAGTAGCTTCAATGCCGAATATAGATTTCCCATGTCTTTTACTGACAATGTGCTGCTCAGTTTGTTGATAATTTCAGCTACAAATGTGGAGGCATTTCTTGTGATAATAATGTCATCAACGTACACAACACAGTAGCATAGAACATTGTTAAAGGCAAAGATGAATAAAGAAGTGTCTGTAGCTGAGTGCACAAATCCAAAACGCATGAGAGCATCCCAGTGTGCCATGTACCATTGGTTGGGTGCTTGTTTCAAGCCATAGATACTTTTCTTCAGTTCACAAACATAGTGAGACTTTGATGGATCTTCAAAGACTAGAGGTTGATGCATAAACATTATTTCTTCAAGGCTGCCATGAAGAAAAGCATTATTGACGTTGAGCTGCCGAAGTGACCAGCCATTCATTACAGTAATAGAGAGAATTAGTCAAATTGTTGCTAGTTTGACAACTGGACTTGTTAACGTTGTATTTTGTACGCATTTGGGCTAGGTTCTAGCAACTCGGGTCTTCAGAGTTGGGCTGCAAAAACAAAGAAAATAGAATATAGGAGAGGGCGGCTGTGGGGTCAGGGAGTCTCTGATGCTTAAGCTAGTAAATATTTTTAGGATTTGTAAATAATGAGAGGACGTAGAGTCTTTCCTCATACCCGGGGGTCTGGGGAGGATAGATCGTGCCTGCTCCTGTAGAGCCCATGTCCTTGCCACTGTTCTGTTTGTCAGTCTTTTTAATGCAGCATGCCTCTACGACGACATCATTAATGTAGCGTGTTGCACGAATAGTGGTGCCTTTAATGCGGTCAACTGGTACTTTTAGTGGTCCATCGATGTACTTTTAGTGGTACTTTTAGTGGTGCCTTACTCAACTGGTACTTTTAGTGGTCCATCGATGTCTCCTTGTCGGAAGATCAAGGGTCCCCCTTGCTTCCCGTCGGTTTAGGCGGGCAGGCACTCGAAGGTTGGACACTATTCGAGGGATCTCCAATTCAGCGAGTCTTATCCCCTGCAGGCCACTCCCCCATGGGGGTTGCTTCCAGGGAAGATTATCTGTGGGCTGAGCTAAGGGACGTTCTCGCTAGGTTGGGCCTTCTCTCTTTGTTCTTTCGATGGTTCCTTACAGAATCTAGAAAGGGGGAAAGCTCGCTTACAGTTACCCGACCAATTCTCAGCAGACAGGTCCAATGGAAATTTTAAGTATGAACTCATCCTGACATCGAGGTCGGGGTAGCTTGGATGGGGTGCTTCCAGTTTTGGAGTCCAACATGGTTCCTTGCTATTTGGTATGCCTGGTAACATTTCTTGTTCTGCCTTTTTTGGCACATCTTTCAATGGATATGCTTGTACATGATGGCATCTCTTTGACTTCAACTCGTTTCGTGGACCACGTTCCACGATATTCGAAGCATCTTTCCCTCTTTCCTTTCTCCCACTCGAAAGCGACCCTCGAATCCCCCCGCCTTGAGTAAGGGGAAAAAACCTCACTTGGAGGGGGTTGGAACGGATGGCCAGCCTGCTTCCTAGGCCCGGGTTCCTGAAGGGTGGGCGTTGGTCACTCCCAAGGTTCCTCGCCCTGTAGATTTGGTGATCCCGTCAAAAATGCCTCGCCTTTCTACGTGGAGATGTTTACGGACTCCTATTCTTTGAGATCTTCAGAGCCATTAGTGAGAGATACTTTGACCGAGGTCCCTACCGAGCCATCCCCACAACCCAGCGCTTGTGGCGTGCCTCCGAAAGCCAGCGGCCTTGCCGCCCAACTTTAGGGAGCTTTGGCAGCTGGGGTGCCTAGACGCGCTGACGTGGGGCGGCGTCCTTCTAGTATCGATACGACAGTGACCTCTGCTTTTACGGCTCGTTCTGCCATCGGTGGCCGCGCTTTTGGTGATGAGTTCGAGATTATGGGCACGCCTTCCGCAGCGTCTTCATCTGCTACGATGGGACAAGGCGATCAGACTCCTAAGGTGGGTGGGGAGGTGCGCGAACTGCTCGGAGGCTTGGACCTTATTATCGAGAGGACAATCATTGTAGCTTCGGGTATCAAGAGGGGAGAGCGCCGAGCAGAAAGTGGGATCCTTTTGGATGTTGTAGTCAGCAGCGGTTTGGGACGTATGCGCGAAGATCCACACGCCCAAGCAGGAACTACTGTTGTTGAGGCCTCCTCACCCCACGTCGAAGGAGTTGGGGGTCAGTCTCTGATCCTTTCCTTTGAAGAGGCATTTGAGGAAGCCCATCGAAATGGGGCGACCACACAGGTGCCCGGTGGGGAGATTTCTGTGGAGGTCATCCCTTCTTTGGCCCGATTGGAAACGGGGAGTGCCGCGCGAAAGCTATTGGCCAGGTCTTCAAGTGTTTATCCGGCTTCTTTCACGAGGTTCCTTTTATTGTTCCGCAGCTTCTTTTCCTGTCTACTTCCTTTCTTTGTTGGTTTCCTAGTCTTCTTTTTTCTTTTTCTCTTTTTTTTTTCTTTTTTTTTTTTTATCGTTCCACGTCAGCTTTATTTGTTTTTAGGGTTCCTCCAATCTAGCGACCTTCATCGTGGACAACCAAGAGGCCATCATAAAACCAAGCCCTTCATGTGATGAGCTGGACTGCTCTACTATGGGCCCATGGTTAGAGAGAAGAGCAGAATCAGTTAGAGCAGAAGTTGTTGAAGGTCCGTTTGGCCTTGTAGGAGGCCAACCAGAAAGTTGCCAGACCTAGTAGCAGCCGAAAGGCGCTAAAGAAGAAGGCGAGGAAGGATGTCGAGTTGATGAAAAACATGGGGCAACTTGTCACCGATCTCTAGAGAAACTTTTCCCATGTGCAAGGCGTTGCCTCCCGCCTGGACAACCAGCTAAAATTGTCTGTGGGTGTTTGCGATACTGCATGGGCCGAAGGGTGTGCCGAGGGCCTTAGGTCGATGTGGGGCCTTATTCTAGAGAGTTCACAGCCATTTCCGCAGGCCTTTGAAAACTACTTGTGGACCTTGACCTTAATGAGGTCGCAATCGACATCGAGGCCTTTGAGCATGGCTGCAAGCTGGGGATGGACGTGATTCCTGCTTCCTTTATAGGTCCCGTCGTTCTAGCCCTGTTCGAGCCTATCCTTCCTGTTCAGGGCAACCTTGAGCCTTTCATCCCCGAGGTCGATGCCTCTGATGCCGAGGTCTCCGGTCAGTACACTGACGTTGCCTTAGCTTCTTTGTCCCATTGTCGTCGTCTTACTTTTTCTCTATCTATCTCTCTCTCTCTCTCTCTCTCTCTCTCTATTTTTTTATTTATTTATACCTTTGTGCCATTCTCTTGCGGCTTGTATGTACTTTTTCTATCATTAATAAAAACTCCTTTACAGTTTGTGGTGCTCTTGCTCAAATTTTTGATCTTGAATGTTGTTCTCTGATGTCTTTTTCTTTTCCTCGTTCCCCTTTTCTTCATCCTTCGTCCCCCCCCCCCTTTTTTTTTTTTGGTCGGCCCGGGGGTTTTGACTGAGGGGATTAAGGAGTCTGCGTCAAGCAGGGGGTGAGCTTTATGGTTCACCTGGCGAGTGTTGAGCCCATTTTTTGTGACCCTGCTGGCTAACGGCTTTTTGCTTATAGTGCCTCCATCAGTCGGTTGTCCTCCTGGTGCCTTTCACTTTTGTTGTCTACCTCTCGGGCGCTCTTTACCTTGCCTATGCCTTTATTTTTTCCATTTTTCCACTGAAGAAGGGTAAAGAAGAAGTAAGTTAGTTTATTTTGGTCCTCGTTGGCTGCCATCAGCTTGGAGGGAATGGAAATCTCCTCTAAGCGTACAGCCACATAAGGATGACTCTGGTTGCCTCTACAGGGGAGAGGTCGGGAAGCGCTTTACCAACCCACCCCTATGTCCCTCCCGAGTTGCATCGTGGCCATAGAGTTGAATAGTCTGGGATGTGCTTTGTGACAATGGGGATCGAGGTATGTCTTCGAGCAACCTCAAGGCTGGTCCTTCACGGGAGGGATAAGGTGAGAGGTAGGTTGTTCAGATAGTCCATAACTGGACCCGCTCTCGCTCGTTTACATTGCATATTTAGTTCTTAGCTGGAAAATAAACATGTTATCATAACTTTATCCTTAGCTTTGTAGGAATTAGACTTTGCAAACTGGGGCCCTTTGGCCTACGACATGAAGCACTTATCACTTTTCGTTGTACCGTTGATATCCTCATTCCTTGGTGTAGTGTTCGGGCGGTCAATGAACATTGGCCGCACTCCGTCGGGGAGAGGTCAGGATGCCTCAGGCCAACCTACCACTTTATCCCCCGAGGGGGTAACTCCTTCGGGCGGCCTTCGAGTCAACACATTCATTGTCCTGATGTTTTGTTTTTGGAGATGGTGTTTGATGTCGGGAAGTCAAAAGACTAGGCCTACATTCGGTTAGGGAGAGGTCGAGATGCCTCAAGTCAAACCCGCCCCTTTAATCCCCCAAGGAGGTAACTTCTTCAGACAGCCATGGGCTCATCCACTCCTTCGCTGCGATGGGAGTCGGGGTATGTATTCGAGCGGCCAAGATGCTGGACTCTCTCTCCTCCATAGGAGGGTTCAACCCACATCTAGCGCGCTTGCCCCTTTTACCTCGGGAGACGTAGTATATAAGGACAGTCTGAGTCTGAACCCGTTCCCACTTGTTGACATTGTAAGGAAAGGTAAGATTTAGGCCAGGCTGGTGCTAAACCCATTCTTCGCTTTCAATGGAGGCCGAGGTAGGTATTCAGGCCACTAGGGGGATGGACCGGCACTCTTCTATGGGAGGGGTAGAGCAGCCTTTGGCGTAACCCGTCCCTTTAAATCCTGTGAGGAGGTATGTTTTCGGGCAGTCTGTCACTAGACTCGCTCCAGCCTGTTAACGCTTACGAGGAGGGTAATTTTTGTTTTCAGGCAGTTGAGGACTGACCCGCACTCCACCGCGGGAGGGATAAAGCAGCCTTAGGCATTACACCCATCCTTATGGTATCCCGCGGAGGAGGTAAGTTCAGATAGTGAATTAGCCGGTCCGCTTTTCACCGCAATAGGGGTTGGGGTAAATTGTTCAGGCTGACGGTGGGGGCATGACCTGCTCTCCAACGCGGAAGGGGTAGTGCGGCCTTCGACCTTGCTCTCCCTTTGACCCTGCAGGAGGTACGCTATTTGGGTAGTTTAAGACTGGACCAGTTCCCGCCCATTGATATTACAGGGAAGGTAAGTGTTGGGTCAGGCTGATGCTAAGTCCACACTTTGGTGAGGTGGAGATCGGGGTAAGTTATTCAAGCCACCGGGGGGGGGGGGCAATACCAAATATCTACCGAGGGCGGGGTAGAATGTCCTTCTGCTTAACTCTCCCATTTGGCCCAGCGGGGAGGTAAGTTGTTCGGGTAGTTTGAGACTAGACCTACTCCCGCCTATTGACACTCACAAGAAAGGTAAGTCTTTCTTTTTGGGTAGCCAAGGGGACCCACACTTTTACGTGGGAAGGATGAAGCAACCTCTGGTATACTCACCCTTTTGGTACCCCACTGGGGAGATAACTTTTTCGGACAGTGATGTGGCTGGTCTGTTCTTCACTGCGATGGGGATCGGGGTAAGTTGTTAGGGCCCCCAAGGGGGAGGAGCCCCCTTCCATCGCTGGAAGGGTAAAGCGGTCTTCTGCCTGGTTCTCCCCTTTAGCCCCGCGGGGAGGTAAGTTGTACGGACAGTTTGAGACTGAACCCACTCCCTCCCATTGACATCGCAGGAAAGGTAAGTGTTGATTGAAGATTTTGCTGTTGAAGATTTCATTAATTGGAAATCATTTTTGTCGCTTTGAAATGGGTGTGGTATGCTTTCTTGAAAACTCACACTTTTCATTAATCAATAATAGTTCCCAACATTTAACTATTAAATTACAAAACATGGAGAGATAGGGCCTTCAGTCAGAGAGCTTTCTCCTGCGATGTTTTTGCCTTTAGGACTATGCACCCTTCCACTCCCCTCTGAGCCTGGTAAGACGAGTCGTAGACTAAGGCTTGCCTGGGCTCCTTGAGCGGTGCATGTCCTACTCTCTTTTGGAGGTGCTATTACCCAGAACCCCACCGTCTTTCTGCTTCAGCTCCTGGACGTAGCATTCTCGTGCCAAAACCTGTTCTCCCCTAATTTCTCCCACGACTTGAGAAGTCAGGAACTTAATCTTGAGGTGGTAGGTCGATGTGACAGCCCGTAAGTTATTAAGGGTGGGCCTGTTGATGATGGCGTTATAAGATGACGAGACCTTCACCACCAGGAAATTGACCATGATTGCAGTAGTGCAGGGGGTGCTTCCTACAAGAACCGACAGCGCGATGGTTCCCACAGGGTGAACCATATCCCCAAACCTTCAGTTGCATGGGGGTTGGATATAGCCGGGTAATGTTTATTCCCATTAAGGTGAAGACTTTCCAAAAAGGGATATCGCGGAGCTCCCATTGTCGATGAGGATTCTCTAGGTGGTGAGGTTAGCGACCAACATGGTTACCACTAACGCATCATCATGGGGGGGTATAGGACCCCCTCTTCGTCAGCCTCCCCGAAAGAGACTGCCGGGGTTGGTACTCTGCCGAGTACACTTCATGGTACCGAGCTCGTCGTGCATGCACCCTTCTACTAGAGGAGGTAGCACCCCTGCCGACGAATCCTCTTGCAATGGTCCTAATTTCCCCTCGTGGGGGCGAGTGAGGGTTATTCTGTTGTGGCCTTCATGTTGGCAGTCTTCACCGTGGGCTTTCTTCCCTTCTGCTCCGGTCAACCCGGTCTGTGCTCCTCTCCCTTGATTTTCTCCTTCTTTCCTATTCCTGTCTCCAGGCAAGCGGATAATACGGTTTCGTTCACTCCGCATGCTCCTTCCTCCCCTGTTGGGAGAAGCAATCCTCAGTATTGTGCGAGGTGAACCTATGCTATGTACATTAGTGGCGGCCAATGCCTAGGTCCTCGTCCCCGTGGGTAGCAAAGTGGTTGGCCTCATGGATGGTAAAAGCCGGTCGGTCGAAGGGAGGTCCTGATCCCCTCGTTGGGGCTTCCTCCCTATTCTTGTTGTAGAAACTTTTCTCCAACTTGTTGTGGGCTTTGGCCTTTGCTGGAGCCTTGGTCTTCCTCTCCGCCCACTCCATGAACTCCCGTAGCGTGACAGGAGTTCTTCTTGCCAGGTCGTCCATGAACTGGGATCAGGGCCAAACTCCCCCCAGGAGCACCACCAAGGTTATCTTCTCATCCTAGTTGTTGGTGGGCATTCGCTCCTTGTTAAACCTGAACAGGTACATCTTCAAAGTTTTCTCTTCACCTTGTTTAATGGTGAGGAGGTACGCTACTGGGCGTCGCCTTCTTCAACTTGACATGAACTGGGTTAAGAACAGTCGGGCCAGGTCGCGGAAACTATCTACTGAAACAGGTGCCAGAGACCCGAACCATACTCGTGCTAGGCCCTTCAAGGTCAGTAGGAATGCCCTGCACGCTACCTCTATGGGGAAGTCGTGACATGTCATGTGCACCTTGAAAGTGTCCAAGTCCTTAAGGGAGTCAGTTCCCCCGTCGTTCTGTGTAGGGTAAGCTTGTGCTTGTGAGCAGCTGGTCTACCGACAATGACATGCCCACTTTCTTTGCAATCTCTTCATATTTCCCTTTGAGATTGTGGAGCTCATCTTGCATGTTTTTCCTCTCCTCTTTTTCGTTCGCCCCAACGCCCGTGTTATGGGACTCTACATGTTCGCTATTATTGGGCTCCGCCTCCTCGTTATGCTATTGTTAAGGTTTCCTAAGGTCTTCATTCTCCTTGCAAAGTTTTTGTACTTTGCCAGTTAAATTTGCTACCTAGTCCTCCATGGTCTTTAGTCTTGCCTCCATGACGACTTCTTCCTATCCACGAGTTGTCATAAGCATATGAAGTACATGCAAGATCTATAAGGATCTTATAAGTTATCCCACAGACGGCGCTACTGTTAACGTCGTGTTTCGTACGCCTTTGGGCCAGGTTCCAGTAACTCTGGTTTTCATAGCTAGGCCTACAAAAACAAAGAAGATAGAAGCTGGGAGAAGGCGGCCTTGGGGCCGGGGAGTCTCTGATGCTTAAGTTAGTAAAATATTTTTGGGGTTTGTAAATAATGATAGAACGTAGAGTCTTTCCTCATACCTGGGGATCAATATTCATACTGGGGGTCCTAGGAGGACAGATTGTGTCTACTCCTATAGAGCCCATCTCCTTGCCACAGTTCCATTTGTCAGTCTTTTTAATGCGGCGTGCCTCTATGATGATGCCATTAATGTGGCATGTTGCCCAGGTAGTAGTGTCATTAATGCGGCGTGATTTCTCGATTTGTCTTGCTCTGCTGGTACTTTAGTGGTCCATCAATGTCGCCTTGTCAAAAGACCTAAGGTCCCCCTTGCTTCCTGCCAATTTAGGCGGGCAGGCACTTGAAGGTTGTACGTTGTTCGAGGGATCTCCAGTTCGGCGAGTCCCATCCCCCTGCAGGTCGCTCCCCCATGGGGGTTGCTTCCAGGGGAGATTATCCGTGGGCTGGGTCGAGGGGTCCGTTCTTGCTGGGTTGGGCCTTCTCTCTTTGTCCTTTCGGTGGGTCATTACAAGCTTGATATAAAGGGGGGAAAACCCCGCTTACAAGACTGAATGTTTGGGAATAATCGATGCATGGTCTTTGGTGGAAGGCTTTAGCGACTAGGCAGGCTTTGTGCCAACTGATGGTTCCGTTTGGGTTTCTTTTCTTGCAGAAAACAAATTTGAAGCCTACAAGATTTTGACCCAGTGCAGGTGGAAAAAGTTTCCAAGTTCCATGGCAGTGCAGTTATTTCTTCAAACATGGCCTTGCACCAAAGTGGGTCTTTGAGTGCTTGACTGACACATGTGATAGTATGACGTTGTTTGGGACAAAAATTGTTCTTCATAGACCTAGTAGTCATGGTATGGATCCTTTGAGATACAACAAGAGTTGGAATGGTTACTTGAGCAGGTGGTGTGGCTGTTGTAGTGTCTAGATTTGAGGAGAGGAGGGAGATCTCTTCTTGAGGTTCCGTGGACACTGGCGCTAAAGGAGCTTGGTTTTCTAGTGGTGCAATCTGGAGCAGTGGTCCATAAAAAGTAGGAGCTGCTGGTATGTTGGACTCAAGAGTGGACTGGTTATTGATGATCTTTAGAGGATAGACATTTTCATCAAATGTGACATGTCGAGAGACATATAGACACTAAGTTGGTATGTGAAAGCATAGGTAGGCACTTTGTGTACTCGAGTATCCAAGAAACACACAAGGGACATATTTGGATTGAAACTCGTGTGTGTTGTAAGGCTTTAACCAAGGAAAACACAAGCAACCAAGTGATCTGAGTTTGAGGTAGTTTGGAGCTTCATTGAATAGAGTTTGAATAGGAGATTTGTGGTTAAGAGCAGGAGAGGGGTTGTTGTTGTTATGAGATAAATTGTTGTTGCAAAAGCATAGTACCAAAATTTGGTAGGAAGATTTGCTTGACTGAGAAGTGTTTTTTCCTATTTCAACAACATGTCTATGTACGTGGCACTATTCTTCTCTAAAATACTATGGATTTTATTATTCATTCAAGGTTAAATACTAGTAATTCATTTGTTCATAAGAAAGCCTGAAATTATATTGGATTTTACTCAATTCATTCCCCTCTGATCATGACAAAATCAGCACAATAAACTTGGATATTAAGGTGATCAGACACAATAAACTAATTATTACTAATAATAATTATAAAAAAGCAACCAAAAAAAAAAACTGGCTGGACTGCACCCCATGATTGGTATTAGAGTGGTTGGACCATTCAAAGGGATTTATTATATGTCTTTCGGTCGGTGAGATATTTTTAGCTTTTAACTTTCTGATAAGTTTAATTAGCTTCTTCTTCTTTCTTCTTTCCCTAATTTTCTGATCCTTTTTCCTTCATGGAGAGAAATATATACCAAAGTTTTGGGAGGTTCTTCGTTATAATCTAGTTACGTAGTTAAACTAATGTTTTACGAAAATCATTTTTACAAATTAGTTTATAGAAAAATAAATATATTTTTGGTGTTTGATTGTCATTTCAATTGCACTTTAAATAAGTAGTAAGTTCAATTGCAAGGCCTCAATAATTTCTTTATCTTTTCTCAGTAAAGTCCAAAGAACCTTCTGTATAGGATTTAATTCCAATAACCACAAGGTAAGTTTCCGACAAGCCACAACAGCAGGTTTTAAGGAATGGTGAAATCTAGCAGCATTACATGTTAGCCAGAGCTCCCAGAGAATTAAAGCAGGAGTCTGCTGTGCAATCAGATGAAGTTGCTCTGAACCAGAGAAGAATGACAAATCAAACAACTCCTGAAACAGAACATCGATACTAGAGATGAGCATCAGATTCAATATCCCCAACAAAACATTTGGAGCATTTAGGGGTCATTTGAACTCCACACCTTTAAATATTAGAATCCCAAGGGATCCCATTATTCTTCAACTTTCAGATAAAGACACTAGCTTTCAAGGGCAGAATGGAGTCCCAAATAAACTAATGAAGAAGTAAAAATTCCATTTGAGTTATGATTCTAAACCCAAGTATATGAATGAAAACTTCAGAAATCAATGACATCTAATCTTCTTGTAATCTTCTTTTTGAAAAAAAACATGAAAAATTTAAAATGACACAATTTCACAGAATAAAAGGAATCATAATCTTCATATTTCATAGAACATCAAAATTAAGTGGCAAGAATATAAAGAGTTCCATAAAAGAGTTAAGTGGAGGGGAAGCAAAAAGTACGTAATGAGTAGTCAATAGTAACAAACTTACTATGACTAAGATTATTTCTTTATTAGAAAAGTAATAACAAAAGATGATGAGACTCAACAAAAAAAAAAAAAAAAAAACTTTATTGGTACAAGTCACATGAACCTATACTAACCAAACAATAAATATCACAAAGACACCAATACTAGCTACGCCTAATATTATGGTCCATTTATTCTTGGATTGCCTCTGTTTGTTCCACTCTGAAGAAACTTTTTTCTGATTAAATGAAGCTCAGTTACAACATCTCTCATGTTCATTCGTTCTTCTGGCTTTTCGACTGAACATGCAACTCCAATCTGAAAAATCGAAACCAAGCACTCTTGAATTTTGTTTCTTGTTGTAATGTTGTTGTTTTGGCCATTGTTTCTAGTGGTCTCTTCTTCCCTTTCTTGAAAAAGAATTGGATCTGCAATCTCTACTACTCCTTGTCCTTGAGGCAAAGCTGTCTTGACAAAGGAATGTAGGTTTAGGGTGTCCTGAAAAATGCCATCAGTGGGTCTCTTTCCTGTGAACATTTCTAAGAGAAGGATACCATAACTGTACATATCACCATGGGTTGACACCTCATTTCCGACACCATACTCTACAATTTGAAACATACACTACATTAGAATGCAACATAAGTTTCTAAAAAAAAAAAGACCATTTATAATAAGAAAGAAAGGATAGAAAGGTTTTCTCACCAGGAGCAGCATAACCAAAAGTTCCCCTTAATCCAATGGTGCTGGAGTGAGTCGTAGAAGCATCATGGTTGTTTCCAGGAGAGAATCTTGCAATCCCAAAATCACTCACGTGTCCAATCATTTCATTGTCGAGAAGAACATTGCTCGGCTTTAGGTCACAATGAATGATTTGTGTTTGGCAGTGGTAATGTAGATATTCCAATGCATTCGCAACATCAATGGCAATATCCAACCTCCTGAAAAGATCTAGATTTCTTTGGTCCTGATGCACTTCATCATCTATAGCAATTGGATGCAACCATTCTTCAAGGCTTCCGTTGACCATGAACTCATAAACTAGAGCCTTGAAGTCATTACCATGGTAATCAACACTTGAACAAACTGTAAGAACCTTTACAAGATTTCGATGTCTGATGTTTCTCAAGGCTTCACACTCAACAAGAAAGCTTCTAAAGGCTCCATGGCGCATAAGGTTGAGGACCTTGACAGCAATTATAGTTCCACTCTCATCAAGAACTCCTTTATAGACTGATCCAAAACCACCCACACCAAGCAAATTTGCTGAAGAGAATCCATCAGTGGCTTTTAGGAGACTTTGATAGGATATATTCAATAGCAAATTTTCGGAAGAACTTGATATTGACACTTTTTGTTTCTTTCTCAACCAAGAAACAAACAAAAAGTATAGCACCAAAGTTACTCCTAGTAGCCCCACAACTGTAGATATTATTAACTTCCAGGTTAAGGTCAATTTTGTATTCTCAGGCTCTTTGAAGTTGCATTTAGGCAAGTGCATCTCAGGAATTCCCCCACATAGTTGAACATTCCCTGCAACTAAAGCTAAACTTGAATTCTTGAAAATGCCATCTATTGGCACTGACCCCTCAAAATTGTTGTATGATATATCTAAAATTTGCAAGGACTTCATATCCACAAGAAGGTCGGGAATTTTTCCTGAAAAATTGTTCCGAGAAAGATTTAATTTTTGAAGTCCTCTCAAAGAGCCAAAACTTGGTGGAATAATTCCTTGGAAGAAGTTTCCTCCCATGAATAGAATCTCCAGCTTAATGCAATTGCCAAGAGTGCTTGGAATCTCACTAGATAACATATTCCCTGAGATATCTAATCGACCTAGATTCTTAAGATTTCCGACTTCCATGGGAAGAGGACCCGTAAGACGATTTCTGGACAAATCTAGGCCAATTGATAAAGATGAGAGACCAAAGATATGTGGGGGTATGGAACCATTGAAATTGTTACGAGAAAGGTCGAGTGTGATCAAAGATTTGCAATTGGCTAAACTGGATGGAATGCTTCCGCCAAGGTTATTTCCCCCTAAAACCAATTCAAGTAACAAGGTTGAGTTTCCAAGAGAGTGTGGGATGCTACCTGAGAGATTGTTTCGCACTAGAACCATAATCTTTAACCTATGAAGCCTACTGATGGCAGCTGGAATGTTACCTGACACTTGATTCTCTGGCGAGAGGAATACTTCTAAGTTGACAAGATTCATGATCCCACTCGGAATCATTCCAGTTATTTTGTTGTAACCAATTGAAAAGAATCTTAGGGTCTGTGACAAGTTAGCGATGCATTCGGGTAAGACACCACCGAAATTGTTGATACTTATTGTCAAAGCCTCTAACATGGTAGCATTGGTCAAAGAGCAGATAAAACTCAAGTCATGATCAGCTTCTCCACTTCCCCCCAAGCTGTTATTATAACCAGTAAATCTAATGAGCCGATGCAGCTTTTCCAATGAAGGCACATTTCCAGTAAATTTGTTTCTTGCAATTTGAAGTACCTCCAAATTTGAGGCATTGGATATTGAAGGAGGAATGGAACCAGTAAATTGGTTAGAGGAAATACAGAAATGTAGGAGATTAGGAAGAGTAGTTATGCCCAAATCCAACGGAAGACTCCCTCGCAATTGATTATACATTATTTCAAAAGCTCTAATAGAAGAGAGATTGAAGATTGATGGAGGGATGGTACCAGAAAGCTCATTTTTAGAAAGAAAAATATTTGTAAGATTTATGAGTTGGCCTAGTGTATTCGGAATACTCCCACCCAAATTATTTGAGGTTAGATGAAGTACTTCCAGTGAAGATAAGTTTCCAAGAGATGGAGGAATACTTCCTGTTAGTCTGTTGTTCCCTGCCAAAAAAACTCGAAGCTTTGACAAGAAGCTAAACTCAGTTGGAATAGCTCCAACAAATTGGTTATAAGAAAGTCTCATGCCTTCGATGTTAGAGCAATTGGATAAAATGGAAGGGATTCTACCAACCAACGAATTGTTTTGCAGAAATAATGTCTTCAGTTGATGCAAACGACCTATTTGTGGAGGGATTTCATGACCAAAGCTATTATTTTGGAGTTGTAGACTCCTTAGAAAGCTCAAATTTCCAATGAAAGGAGAAATAGAACCCACGAGCTTCAGAGATGGTAGGTGCAACTCAATGACCCTCTGGTGCCGATGCCCACATGTAACACCATACCATTGGCAAAAGTGGGTGGTTTCATTCCATGAGCTAAAAACCATGAAAGGATCATGGCTTATTTTGGCCTTGAATTCAAGCAAGGCTAGTCGGTCGGTCTCATTCCCAGCCATGGCACTGGTACTGCAAGAACCAAAACCCAAGACAGTAGCAACAACAAGGATGCAAAAAGCAAACCAATAGAATATTGAAGTAATCAAGGATGGAATTTGCGCCATAATGCCGGGAAAAATCTCAAGGAGATGAAATGAAGAAGGCTAAACTTTTTGTTTCGGCAGCTCAAGGGAAGAGAAACAGATTCCTAGAAAAGAAAATGGATACCTGCTCTCAATCATACCATCTTTAGTGCATCTTCTTCAATCATATATATGGCATGTGATAAAGGACTGAATATGAATTCATTAATAATCTTTGACAATGACTTTAGTCAATGGTTGGCCGGTTACCAACCTTTTATATCAGTTAATTCCCTATATGATTCAATGGAATCATGGATGTTCTTTCTTTTGTTGTCCGTTGCATTGCACTCGAATTCCTATAAACTTAGATTGCATTTTACTCACTTCAATCCCCACTAATTATATATGCAATCCCATTATGTTAGGGAGATTTTATTAATCTTGGCCTCCCAATATTTTACATAAACATTAACGAGGAATTGAGATAGAGTCTTTGGATGTGTAACGTGTGAAGATTACACACAGTTTTGACCGGCACATGCCGGTCACGTCATGATCATTTTTAATGCCGTTGGCGTTAGGGGAGCCCCATTCGCCATTACGTAGAAGTACTCTTGCCCTTAAAATGGGTTAGAGGTGAAGTCTGGTCCTGTACTTGAGCAGTGAGGAAGAAAGAAGTCTCTTAAGTCATAATATTAATAATAATAAAGAAGACAACTACTGATCAGCTTGGCTCTTCAGTCAATGTTCAAAATATCCACAGGGTTTGACGAGTTAGACCCTTCCATAAACTTTTCTATTAATTTGTTGAGGTGTGGATTACTGAATCCACCACAATTTATTTCAGTTCTCGATCCATTAATTATTTCAATTAAAAAGAACTTGAGACCCTCCATCAGGGCCGTCTCAATACGTTATGAGGCCTAAGGTAAAAATTTTGAGTGAGATTTTTTTATTTTAAATAAATTTATTTTTAATTTTATATTATATTTTTATTTAAAAATAATTCTTATCGTTTTGTAAAGTAAAATTATTGATTAAGATTTTATACCACATTTTCAATTAATAACTAACTTAATCTTTATTAGAAAAATTTTTGATTTAGAGATAATTTTATCAAACTTAGTTTTACAAGTACTTTAAACTCTTAGACACAATTATAATTATTATTGTCAATAAAATTTTATAAACAACTTACAAATTTGAAAAAAAGTGGACCCTTGCCTCTTCAAAAGATTATACAAAAACCTTTTATGAACACTGAAAAATTAAATTTTGCTATTTATAATTTTATTAATTATATATTAAACTAATAATGACAAAAGATAAGTGTATTCTTAGAAGGAGAATAGGTAAAATAATTATTATATGTGATACTTTTAAAAACTAAAAATGATATAATATCTATTTAATCTTGTCTATATTCTCATTCTCATTGAGTTAATTAAATTTTTTTATTAAATATATATATATATTTTTTTTTAATTCTATTTTTTTTTTTTTTTGACCTTCTTCATTAGGGATCTTAGGCAATTGCCTAACTCGCATGTGAAAGAGCCGGCCTGCCCTCCATTTAAAATATAAAATAAAAACATAAACTTGACGTATGGGCCGGATGTACTTATCAAGTCAAGAATCCACGTCCAAATAACTCTTGGATCATTTAGAAACACATTGGTTTCTTATCAAGAAAATGAAGAATCGAAGATTCGAATTCCCCTTCCCATATATTTAAAATTAAAAAATAAATAAATAGATAAAAAAAAAAAAAAACTCATATTATTACTTTGTTTGGCCAAAGAGTTTGTATTCCATTCACACAGTCCAATGACGACTGTAGTCTTTCGGTCAGTCATATTGATTTTGAGTCTTGATAAGTATTAGGTCTACAAGAATAAATATTATAAAAATAAATTTATATGTTGACATGATTAAGGCCTTGGAACACTAGCTGAGTTGAAATAAATTGAGTTCTTTGTGAATAATAGTGAGTTGAGATGGTGGAATGTGTTTTATAGAGCCTATCTAAGATGAACTTAGATGTGTTTAGATATTAAGATGAGATCTTTTTATGGGAAGTTGAAAATTATCGTGGATCCTGCTTGTAAATAAGTCATATTCAGTTGAAAAATGTTATCGGTCCCACATTAAAGAGATTTTAAGTTGAGATGAATTTAGTGATTTAAGAGTTAGATGTTTGGATGTTAGATTCGGTTTAAAATTAGACCAGTCCAACTTCCAAATGAGGCTGAAATATAATATATCAGATTTATTTTATAATAAAAAAAATTATAATCTAATAAATTATATTAAATTATGTCAGTTTATAAATTTATATGAAAAAGTTATCAAACATTCTTCTTTGTGTAATTTTTTTTTTTCTTTCTATTTGGATGATCAGTATCCTTAATTGGCAACATCGTAACTATTGATTTATGTTCTATTTGAAATGGAAGGACAAGATTAATTAAAACAAATTAAATACAAAAAGAGTAGTAAATGGATAGTAAACAAATTATTCAAAAAATTTAAGCACTAATAATAGAGTACCCTACTTTCTTTCAAAACAATTACACGACACTTACGCACTCCACCACTGTACGTAACATTATTCTAATATAATTCTTCTATATATTAAAAGTCATCTTCCTATGGTTGATGAATTGCTAAAACTATGATCGGTTAGTATCTTTTAATATTTGAAATTCATTTATTAAGATTGGACAGTTCGTTTACATGCTTCAATCATCAAATTTATAAACGGTTTGTTTCTTTTTGGTATCGGCTTAATTTAGTGTTTTTTGAATCAACATTAATTGTTAGTTGCTGTTTTAATTCTATTTATTGTCCATTGCCGATTCTTTTGTTTTAAATCATATTATTTACTCTATTTAAAACTTAGGAGACATAATTCTATCAGTTAATTCCCTATATTATGCACTGGAATCATGGATGTTCTTTCTTTTGCTGTCCGTTGTATTGCACTCGAATTCCTTATAAACTAAGATTGCATTTTACTCAATTAAATCCCAACTAATTATGTATGCAATCCCATCATGTTAGGGAGATTTTATTAATCTTGGCCTCCCAATATCTTATATAATCATTAACGAATAATTGAGATAAAATGTGTAACGCGTGAAGATTACACACAGTTTTGACCGGCACATGCTGGTCAGTGGACACGTCATGCTGAAGTACTCTTGCCCTTAAAATGAGTTAGAGGTGAAGTCTGGTCTTGTACGTGAGCGGTGAGGAACGAAGTCTCTTAAGTCAATAAAGGCAACTGATCAGCTTGGCTCTTCAGTCAATAACTTGTTTGGTCCGGATGTTATCAAGTCAAAAATCCACATCCAAATAACTTGTTTGTTCCAAGGAGTTTGTATTCCATTCACGCAGTCTAATGACGACTATATCTTTAGTCTTTCGATCAGACTCAAGTCATATTGATTTTGAGTTTTCATAAGTATTAGGTCTACAAGAATAAATATTATAAAAATAAGTTTATATATTGACGTGATTAAGGCCTTGGAGTGCTAGTTGAGTTGAGATAAATTGAGTTCTTTGTGAATAATAGTGAGTTGAGATAGTGGAGTAAGTTTTGTAGAGTCTACCTAATATGAATTTAGATGTGTTTGGATGTTAAAATGAGATATATTTATAGGAAGTTGAAAAATGTTATAAGTCCCGCGTGTAAATAAGTCATGTTGAGTTGAAAAATATTGTCAGTCCCACATATAAAGAGGTTTTGAGTTAAGATGAGTTTAATGATTTAAGAGTTGGAATACTTTTAAGTTGACAAGATTCAAGATCCCACTCGGAATCATTCCAGTTATATTATTTTTTTGTAACTAATTGAAAAGATTCTTAGGATCTGTGACAAATTACCGGAAGAGTAGGAAGAGTAGTTATGCCCAACTCCAACGGAAGAGTACTCCCTCGCAATTGATTAAATGCTACATGAAAAACTCTAATATAAGAGAGATTGAAGATTGATGGAGGGATGGTACCTGAAAGCTTATTTCCAGAAAGTACAATATTTGTAAGATTTATGAGTTTGCCTAGTGCACTTGGAATACTCCGACCCAAATTATTTAAGGTTACATAAAGTGCTTCCAGTGAAGATAAGTTCCCAAGAGATGGAGGAATGCTTCCTGTTAGTCTATTGTTCCCTACAAAAAAAACTCGAAGCTTTGACAATAAGCTAAACTCAATTGGAATAACTCCAAAAAGTTGGTTATGAGAAAGTCCCATGCCATCGATGTTAGAGCAATTGGATAAAATGGAAGGGATTCTACCAACCCACAAATTGTTTTGCAGAAATAATATCTTCAATTGATGCAAACGACCTATTTGTGGAGGGATTTCATGACCGAAGCTATTATTATGGAGATCTAGAATCCTTAGTGTGGGGGGAGAAAATCCCATAGATAAGGACCCGGAAAGTAAGGCCCAAAGCTGAACCGATTGGAAGATTGGGCCTAACCCAAAGTACGATTATCAGTACCTATGAAGGCCCAAAGCCCTGACTACTCTAGGAATAGATTAGTATCAACAGAGTATCATTTTGCGAAACTACCTAAGGACAGGTCTCAAATCGACCTAAGTATCAACAGTGGGTTTGGGAAATGTGTGACAAGACATACAAACCCTGCAGTAATGGGAGATTAAGCCACCTAAGTACGGCTAAACCCAAATGACCGCTGCATTTAAAGATTGCTCGGCGGAGAGAACGCCGCATTTAATACAGCCCAAAGGGGGGGGCGGCTGACATTTAAAGCAACCCAGGACGAACGACCAATCACCTATGAGGCACGTGATTCTGAATGCCCTGCAGGGGCTACAAGTACGAACTGGCTCAGCAAACGTGTCAGAATAATCGGCTCGGTATCAAGAGTATCTAAGACACCTGATCTCCTACGAATGCGTAGCACCATAATACGAAGGATCCGGCCGGCCCCTATAAATAAGATAGACGACCTTAAGAAACAGGTAATCTAATTTATTGTATTGTAATTTTCTTTATCTTCGTTACACTCAAATCACTAACTTTAGCATCGGAGGATCAACGGAACCCGCGGTCCCCCCCTTCTAGTGCTCTTCTTTCATGATTCAGGATCTGTAGACAGTCAGCCCGAACGTAGACTGGAGGACGTAGCCCAAGTGTGCAAAACACGACATCAACAGTAGCGCCTTCTGTGGGATCTCTGTTGTCCCATAACTAGCGTGTCCTTTGCATGCCGGCGAGGACTCGTTCTCAACGTTCGCGGTGTGAAGCACTACAACCTGAAATAATGGAAGCTAGACTCAATGAACAAACTGAAGTAATACAAAAACTCATGGTGGACGTAGAAGCTCTACGACGAGAAAATGCTGTTTTACAAAGAGAAAAAGAAGAAGATGAGGCAGCACAACAGAGCCATCATTCCGAAGCCCACCCGTCTCCTAACACAACCGGGGCAAGTGAAGAACGGCGTAGGGTCAATATGGAAATCCAAATAGAGGTCGCCAAGCAAATGGGTCAACCCTCAACGGTCGATCAACTCCTCACCAACGCTGGGTTACCATACAGTGCTGCAATAATGGCAGTACCCATACCACCAAGATTCAAAATTCTTCAAATTGAAGCGTATGACAGATCGAAGGACCCACTGGAACATCTGGAAACTTTCAAAGCCCACATGACCCTCCACGGTTTCCCGAGTGAAGTGGCCTATAGAGCTTTTGCCCTCACTCTGAGAGGGGCAGCAAGAGCATGGTTTGGCTCTTTACGGCCGGGAACCGTGGGTAGCTTCAATAACCTGGCACGACTTTTCCTAAGCCAGTTTATGGCTAGCCGAACGAGACGAAGACCTGCGGCATATCTGTTGACCATCAAACAGAGGGATGATGAGAGCCTTAAATCATATCTCTCCCACTTTAACAAAGAACGTATGATGACGGATGACCAAGACGAGAAAATCACCCTGGCAGCCTTGCTAGGGGGAATATCGCCTCGAAACCCCTTCATGACAGAAATAGCCCATTTGGTGGGCCCCGGAGGATCCGAAACGGCCGAAAAATCAAAAAGAACGATATGGTGGCCCCCGGAGGAACATCCATTCGTATCAACAAGAAAGCCGAGACCGACGCCATGTCTCAGGAGGTCAACTCACGCCACGTAGAAGCCGTAGCCCAACTTATAGGAGTCGAAACATCACGCAAAGGAACGAGGGAGGCTCTAACCGAGGAAGAATCACCGACCGGGACCGAAGGAGTGCACATCCAAGGAGCTCGCATGAAGAAGAGCCCCCAATAGGTGAAATTAGAACCATAGCGGGAGGCTATGCCAGAGGAACTACGTCTTCAGCAAGAAGAGCCTATGCAAGAAGAGCCAGGTACGGGGAAGTATTCTCAGCATACAAGCCTTCACGACATGACACGCAGCCGAAGGGAGAATACCAAATGACCTTCAGCGAACAAGATGGGGAAGGAGTGTTAAGACCGCACGACGACGCGTTTGTAATAACGGCCCAGATTGCAAACTACCGGACCAGAAGGGTCCTCATCGACAACAGCAGTTCTGCCGATGTCCTCTTTTGGGAAGCATTCTCTAAAATGGGAATCGCACCCGAGCGGTTACGACAGGCTCCCACCCCTCTCAGAGGCTTTACCGGTGACACAATCCAACCAATTGGAGCGATAACCCTATCTGTACTGGTAGGAACAGCTCCCAAGATATCATCCCTCATGGTGGATTTCTTAGTAGTAAAGGCCCCCTCCTCGTATAACGCTATCCTCGGGCGTCCATCCCTGAACCAGATGAAAGCTGCAACTTCCACTTATCATTTGAAAATCAAATTTTCCACTCCTTTCGGGATAGGAGAAATACAAGGCGAGCAGCAGACGGCGAGAGAATGCTACGTTCGAGAGATGAAGACTAAGGCGACTTCGGTACAAACCGTTGACCAAGAAGAGGGTGAAATAGACTCACCACCGCCACCCACACTAACGGAGCTGGATAAAGAGGTAAGGGACGAAGAAACCTTGAGGCAGGCAGAGCCCAACGAGCTAATAATTTTGATATCGGTGGATCCCCAAGAGCCAAAGAAAATTGTGCGGATGGGATCAAAAATGACCAACGAACTAGGTGAATCTATGAGAAAATTACTAATCGAGCATCAAGATGTGTTCGCTTGGAGCCATGAAGAAATGCCCGGCATTAATAGAAAGGTAATAGAACACCATCTCAGTGTAAATCTAGAGGTAAGAAGTGTCAAACAAAAACGTCGAAGTTTCAGTGCAGAAAAATATACTGCAATCGCCGAAGAGGTAGAGCGGCTATTAACGGCAGGGTTCATTCGGGAAGTCCATTATCCTGAATGGCTCTCCAATGTGGTATTAGTCAAGAAAGCAAACGAGAAGTGGAGAATGTGTGTAGACTTCACGGACTTGAATAAAGCTTACCCCAAAGATAGTTTTCCCCTCCCAATGATAGATTTGATAGTAGATTCAACAGCTGGGCATACCTTACTCAGCTTTATGGATGCATACTCCGGGTACAACCAAATCAGAATGAATCTCGAAGATGAAGAGAAAACAGCCTTCATCACAGATCGAGGCCTTTACTGCTGTAAAGCAATGCCGTTCGGCCTCAAAACTGCGGGTGCAGCGTATCAAAGGCTCGTCAATCGAATGTTCAAAAATCAAATCGGGAGGAACAAGGAGGTATACGTAGATGACCTCCTAGTCAAGAGCAAGAAAGAAGAACAACATTTTAACGACCTCCGCGAAACATTCACAGTCTTGAGAAAGTATAACATGAAGCTCAACCCTGAGAAGTGTGTTTTTGGAGTCGAGTCGGGGAAATTCTTGGGGTTCATGGTTTCGGAGCGGGGAATCGAAACTAATCCCGAAAAAGTCAAAGCCATAATAGAGATGCAACCACCCCGCACTATCAACGAAGTTCAGAAACTCGCAGGAAAGATAGCCTCCTTGAGTCGCTTCATAGCAAAATCAATCAATCGGAGTCACCCCTTTTTCAAAATCTTACGAAAGGCACAAGAGTGGAATGAAGAATGCAGCAAAGCCTTTGGCGAACTAAAAGAATACCTTTCCCATCCACCATTGCTCAGCCAGACTACGCCGGGGGAAGATCTAACCGTTTACTTAGCCGTATCACAACATGCAGTATCTGCAGCTCTGACTCGCGAAGAGAATGAAGTCCAACGTCCCGTTTATTACATAAACAGGGCCTTTCGAGGGGCGGAAGCCAGATACCCCCGAATGGAAATGCTGGCGTTTGCCTTAGTAATCGCTGCTAGGCGCTTGAGGCCTTATTTTCAAGCTCATCCCATGAAAGTACGGACAAATGTTCCCCTAAGGAAGGTGTTACAGAAACCTGATGCATCCGGCCGGATGACTAAATGGGCTATTGAGTTAAGCGAGTTCGAGATCGAGTATCTTCAGCGCACTGCGATCAAGGGACAAATATTGGCGAACTTCGTGGTTGAATTTTCAAACTTTCTGGAAGAAATAGTTACCCTACCTCAGCGCAGACCTTGGCAGGTTTATGTTGATGGTTCCTCCTGCCGAACTGGAGGAGGAGCAGGAATACATATTATAACAGAGTCCGGGAAACAGCTCAACTATGCAATCAAGCTGGGGTTCAAAGTCACCAACAACGAAGCTGAATACAAAGCGCTTTTGTCAGGATTAACGATCGCCAGATCGTTGGGTGCAACGGAGGTAGAAGTAAAAGCGGATTCCCAGATAGTGGTGGGCCAAGTGAACGGGCAGTTCCTTACAAAAGGAGAAAATTTAAAGAGATATCTTCAAAGAGTAGGGGAAGAACGGGATCTTTTTTAATTCTCTTCCATTCACCAAATTCCACGAGGAGAAAACTGGGAAGCAGACCGGTTAGCCAAAGCTGCTTCAGGGCAAGGGGAAATTCCGCTTCCCGATCACGTGGTAATCCGGACGGTTGATATGGCTGCAGTAGGAATCCAATTATCCACGATAGAAGTTATACAACCACCAGAATGGGCGATAGATATCCTAAAATTCCTCCAAGAAGGAATCCTTCCAGAAGACCGAGAGGAGGCCAGAAGAGTGAGGAATCGAGCGGCTCGGTTTACTTTGGTAGAAGGAATCCTGTACAAAAGAGGTTACGCTGAGCCCCTGCTACGATGCGTCTCTTCAGAACAAGCCCAAGAGATCTTAGCAAAAATACACGAGGGAATTTGCGGGAATCACACTGGCCGAAGAGCATTAGCAACACGAACAATCCGGGCAGGGTATTACTGGCCAAATTCTCACAAAGATGCGGACGAGTACGCCAAAAAATGTATAAAGTGCCAGCAATACGCCCCAATCCCACGATGTCCCCCCGAGAAACTAACCTCGGTTACTTCCCCATGGCCCTTTGCTCAGTGGGGACTAGACCTCGTTGGTCCATTGCCCACAGGCAAGGAAGGGGTAAAGTTTGTAGTGGTCGCAGTAGACTATTTCAAAAAATGGGCGGAAGCGGAAGCATTGGCCACAATCACGGCTCGGGCAATTACAAATTTCTTGTGGAAATCCATAATTTGCCATTTCGGGATTCCCAAAAGCTTCGTGACGGACAATGGAAAGCAGTTCGACTGCTCACATTACCGGGACTGGTGTGCAGAACTTAAGATCAAAACAAAGTATTCATCCCCTGGGCACCCACAAGCCAACGGACAGGTGGAAGCCACCAATAAGACAATACTCAACATTTTGAAGAAAAGATTGGGAAATCAAAAGGGAGAGTGGACTGAAGAACTTCCCAATACACTGTGGGCATATCGTACATCAGTGAGAACCCCAACCGAAGAAACCCCATTCTCCCTTGTTTATGGAACTGAAGCCATGATTCCGGCCGAACTAGCAGTACTGACATACCGCGTACAACATTTTGACCCAAACAGTAATATTGAAAAGCTAAAGGAGAATCTAGATTTCTTGGAAGGGAAGCGATCAGAAGCAGTAATCCGGATCGCGGCAAACAAGCGAAGGGTCGAGCGGTACTTCAACAAATGAGTCTGAGCTCGAACTTCAAAATAGGGGATATGGTTCTAAAACAAACTGGAGTCACCACACAAAGGGAAGGAAAGCTAGGTCCTAAATGGGAAGGACCCTATATCGTGGCATCAACCAGAAGGCCTGGCTCCTACAGGTTAAAAGATCATGAGGGACTAGAATTACCCCACCCATGGAACGACGAGCGGTTAAAGAAGTACTTTGTATAAAAAGAAGCAGATCCGAACTTAGCAGTTTGTAAAAATTGCTATTTGAATGAGAACTCAGAAAAACCAACTTCCAAGTGTTGCTTTCATGTGTATTGTCAAACAGGTCGAAAAGAACATGTGCAAACTACAGAGGCAAACAATCAAGAACCGCCCCACCTCCAAATACATCTGGCATAACCGAACGCGTTGGCCCCTGCCAGCCCACGAAGTCATAAGCACGGGAACCGAGCCATCGCTCGGCCCCGCTGGCTATTCTCAACGCACGTCTCCAGTAATCCAACGGGACCTCGCCGAGCGAGTCACCGTGCTCCCATGGGGCTCCACCGAGCATGTCACCAGTGATTTACTGGGACTCTGCCGAGCTTCGTGCTATGGTGCAGAACCGAACGCGTTGGCCCCTGCCAGCCCACGAAGTCATAAGCACGGGAACCGAGCCATCGCTTGGCCCCGCTGGCTATTCTCAACGCACGTCTCCAGTAATCCAATTGGACCTCACCGAGCGAGTCACCGTGCTCCCACAGGGCTCCACCTAGCGTGTCACCAGTGATTTACTGGGACTCTGCCGAGCTTCGTGCTATGGTGCAGAATACAAGGAGCTGTACAAACTAATCCGGGTGCAAAGATAAAGACAACTATTGAAAGAAAAACAGATAAGCTGAACTATTTTTATTGCATAAACAAAGGGTTACAGGGAGAAATTTACATCTTGGAAGTAGCAAAACATCAGGGGAAAACCCTTCAAATAAAGGACCAAGTTCCGTTCAACCTAGGATCCGTCCAAGCAGAACCGCCTGAGCAGACCAAGCCTCCACCCAGACGATCCCTTCCCCCTCCCAATGGGTCACGAGAGGATCAGGAAAAACCGAAGTCCAGTGGAACCCCAATCAACGTCTGAGAGCTGATTGAGGTTCAAGATCAACCGAGGGAGACACAGTGGGGAATGAGCGGATTCCAGGGAGTTGATCTCCTCGATGGACGGGCTCACGACCCAAAGCCACCATGGTTCCCTCTGTTGCGCCATCCTCATGCCTTCACCAAAGACCAGGACCCGGAGGCAACGAGTTCTGATCTCTCTGCTTCGGAGGTTAACCCCCGTAAGCAAAAAGGCAAGGCCAAGTAAGGCGACATAAGCAAAAAGGCAAGAGCAAGCTGAAGAAAACCATACTTTTCCCATTCTCCCAAAATCAAGAATCCACCTAAAGTCTGGACCGAAGAAGAAGTGTCCCATCCGAAATCATCAGAAAAGGGAAGGATGAAGGAAACATAACTCCTCAAGGCCCACATTTATAATATGGGAAACTTCTGAGGATCACGACTTCCTAGGTCATCCTGTCCGAACACGTCATTCCCAGGCTTCCCCTGACCGACCACGTATTCTTAGTACGGAGGAACGCGTAAGCGCACAACGAATGGAAAAATGAAATGTTACTAGGGCAGCTTCAAAACGGACCAACAGTTTATCTACATAGTACAACTATATGAGAACCGGTCAATTCTGAGAAACCGTGCGGCCTACCGCTACTTCGAATTCTTACCAATTAAAGCTCAAAGTACAGCAGATACAGTCAACAAGGTATGCAAACTTAATCTTCGGCCAAAACAATGATAATGGTAGAATAAAAATAAACAATATCAATGTTAAATTACAATTACGGAGCCTTTTTATGGAAGGAGAGAGGCAGATTGTCTACACTCCAAGTCAGCATCTCCTCATAGGCCCGTCTGCCAGGCTTGAGGGTTCTAAGATCCAGAGAGCGAAGATCTAGCCCGGGAGATTCAAGTATTATCTCCTTGAGACGTTCGAGCCCTTCTTTGTACCCAAACATCCATGACTGATCGCGCAGAGCAGAGGCTCTTTCGAGTTGGGAAGCAGCAAGGCTTTCCCTTTCTCGAGCTTCTGCCAGGGAGCGTTGTAGTCGAAGAATGTTGTTCTTGGTTGAAACCTTCATCTTTTCGACATCCTTGTTCTGAGCCATGAAGTGTCTATATAGGGCCTGACGAACATTGATGGCCTTTTTCTTTTCCTGAGACACTTTTTCAAAGGACTCATTGTTTTGCCGTAGCTGTTCTTGGAGTGACTCTACCTCGCACTCTAATCTTTCGGCTTCGGCTCGGGCTCTTATCCCCTCATAGAAAAGAAGATTAGCATCTGCCCGGCGATCTTCAAGCTCCTTCCGAACGGATTCTAACTCTTCGGTCAGAGAAGATACTTGCCTCTTAATCCGTTCCTCTTCCAGATTCTTTAGTTTGAACTCCTTATCTTTGAGCTCGAGGTCGAGAGCCATGACCCTAACACTACGCGCCAGTCTCTCGGTTTCTCTCTGCTCAGCCCGGAGCCGCTCAATGAGGTGTGTGTTCATCTTCCCCAAGGATGCATTCATCTTCTTGGCCGCCTGAAGATCCGCCTCTAACTTCCCCTCCCGTAAGATCATCAATCCGTTCAGCAGCCTCTGACTTTTCAGCTCCTCCTCCAAAGTTTCCCTTTCTCTGGAAACCATGTTGGCCAATTGGTCAGCAGCCTGAAAATCCATGAGAATTAGACTCCTCAATGAGATATAAAGACAGTAATAATAAAATAATGAATACATATATATATACCAACCTGGGCAAACAAGGGTCTGAATTTCCGGGCCTGAGCCTCGAAAGCCTCGGAACGAGTCCGTTGGCGACTCGAATCCCCTTCTGGCCCAGCAGCAAGTGGCACCTCCTCCTCTGGAGGTAATAACAACAGATTTGGACGGGAAGACGATGCCCAGCCACTTTCCTGCTCGACAAAAACCGCAACTTCAACCTCCTGTTGAGAAGGAAATGGAAGACTTGCTAGTTCCTCGGTCAAGGACTGATCTCCATCATGAATAATTCCTGGGCCAGGCAAATCATTTACATGACTAGTGATGTCCTCAGCCCCGACCACTGACCCACTACCGTCCGGTGGGAAAGAAGATTCATCCAATAGGACCGTGGACGCCTGAAATAGACCGTTAAATAATTAAAAAGAAGAAGAAAGAAGAGGAGGGCAAGAAAGAAGGAAAGAAGGAAAATTACCTGAGAAGGATGAGAGTCCGGAGCGATCTCCACGGCTGTAGAAGGAACCTAGCCCGAGGTTGAGCCAGGTCCTGAAGTCCCCTCGGGACAAGGGCTTTCATAAACGAGCTGTTCCGAGATCCCAGAACTAGAAGGGACCCCGGCAGCAACAGGTGGGGAGATCGGTCTGGGTATCTGTTCCACTAGAGGAACTTCAACTTCGACCAACTCCTCCACTGACGAGGTCGGAGCCGGGCCAGGTCTTACCTCCTCTTGAAGTAAAACTTCCTCAAAAGAAGGGAAGCCCAGTGGGGCCGAATCAGAACCCCGAGCTATTGGGCGGTCAAAAACCGAAGAGAACAGGAAGTCGACGTCTATGTCTGCTTCTTCTTCCGCAGGGAGACCTGAAAAGAAGCAAAACAAACTTCATCATTTACTGCCCCGACTAGAGAGAGAGAAGAAGAAAAAGGGAAAAACTTTTGGAACGACTGAACGGACCTCTTGACGGGGCGGACAAAGAAGGGCCAGAAGTAGCCTGTGCGACATTGACCCCTTCGATGTCTTGAGAAGAGCCTCCGACCCGGGTTACCCCGGTCGGACGGGCTCCCGAACTAGTCCATTCGGCCCTACTTTTCTTAATAAGAGGACGGGGATTGCCCTCTAAGTTTACCTGCCCGGGACCCCTTTTTCTCCCTGGAAGAGCACGCGGTGCGATGGGTTGAGGGAGCGTTCCCGAGACACTTTCTGTAGGTACAGCTCGGGAGGAGGACGAAGCCTTTTCTTCGACATTGGGTCGCACGACCCGACCAATCTCAATGGAGGAAGGATGGTCAGCTAAGAAATCCCGACCCAGTACATGATTACGAGGTGGATCGACCAGGTATCGCTAAATATAGTCATCGTTCAATAAGGAATCGGTTTCTGCCAGAGAGGGATGGGCCACCACCTAGGATATCACGGCTGAAACCCTAGATCTCTCCCTCTTTGATAAATCAATAGAAAAAGATCTAGAGTTTGGAACCTTACCCCAGACAGACCGGACGGGGAACTCTTTATACTCCTCTTCTTCTCTTGGGCGTTCCCACCCGGTCCCCCTAATAAAGAAGAAGCGTCGAAACCATTCCTTTGGAGACAAGTACTTCTTCTCCAAATAGGCGAAGCATCTCTCCGAAGAGGGAGATTGAAAGCTACAGAGATTACCGTGAAGACGGTTGATCCGGTATACAGAAAGGAATTCCCGAGCCGTGAGGTCAGGATAATCGTCTCGACCAGTCAGGGCGATACGAAAGGCCACGCAGCTGGCCAGAACCAAACGCCAAGCGTTTGGGTGAAGTTGAGTCGGGGCGAGTTGCAGAAAATCCAGAATGTCACGAACGGGGCGACAAATGGGCAAGCGTAACCCGATATCAAACATTTGTGGAAAAAGCGCCACCAGCGGAGCCAAACCATTTTCATCCACCAGGGTAGCACGGGGAGAAGGAACTTCGATAGAAGTCTCGTCAGGAAGAGGATAAACTCTGCAGAACGCTCGTAGGTCCGTCTTGGACATGATCGACTTCCACTCTCTCCCAGCGAAGTAGTTGTATCGGGGGTCAGTTTTACCAGCCAAAGCCATTAGAATGTTAAGAAAAGGGGTTAGAAAACGGTAAGGGTTTTAGCTTGAAGA
This sequence comes from Pterocarya stenoptera, assembly GCA_003123785.1. Lineage (NCBI taxonomy): Eukaryota > Viridiplantae > Streptophyta > Magnoliopsida > Fagales > Juglandaceae > Pterocarya > Pterocarya stenoptera. The sequence goes on from QEOT01000341.1 coordinate 932,962, forward strand.
CGGAGGGGAACACGAAGGCAGAGAGGGAGACGAAGACAAAGAAGAAGAAGGAAAGGAAGAAGTGGAAGGGTACGCAGGAATGAAAACCGAATGACAGGAGCGCGAAACACGTAGCGGCATCTGGAACATGAAAAGGCACATTGACGTTTGATCTGCCCCCCCACGTGCTCGAAATAAAATCAAATCTTCATTAATAAAAGCGGCACTAATCATTAACTGGATAAAATAAAAATTTTCAGCCCATACATGTGCTAAAAATTAGCGGGGTACTGTGGGGGGAGAAAACCCCATAGATAAGGACCCGAAAAGTAAGGCCCAAAGCCGAACCGATCGGAGGATTGGGCCTAACCCAAGGTACGATTATCAGTACCTATGAAGGTCCAAAGCCCTGACTACTCTAGGAATAGATTAGTATCAACAGAGTATCATTTTGCGAAACTACCTAAGGACAGGTTTCAAATCGACCTAAGTATCAACAGTGGGTTTGGAAAATGTGTGACAAGACATACAAACCCTGCAGTGATGGGAGATTAAGCCACCTAAGTACGGCTAAACCCAAATGACCGCTGCATTTAAAGATTGCTCGGCGGAGAGAACGCCGTATTTAATACAGCCCAAAGAGAGGGCGGCTGACATTTAAAGCAACCTAGGACGAACGACCAATCACCTATGAGGCACGTGATTCCGAATGCCCTGCAGGGGCTACAAGTACGAACTGGCTCGGTAGAACGTGTCAGAATAATCTGCTCGGTATCAGGAGTATCTAAGACACCTGATCTCCTACAAACGCGGAGCACCATAATACGAAGGATCCGGCTTGCCCCTATGAATAAGATAGACGACCTTAAGAAACAGGTAATCTAATTTATTGTATTGTAATTTTCTCTATCTTCTTTACACTCAAATCACTAACTTTAACATCGGAGGATCAACGAACCCCGCGGTCCCCCCCTTCTAGTGCTCTTCTTTCATGATTCAGGATCTGTAGATGGTCAGCCCGGACGTAGATTGGAGGACGTAGCCCAAGTGTGCAAAACACGACATCAACACTTAGAAAGCTCAAATTTCCAATGAAAGGAGATATAGAACCCGCGAGCTTCAGAGATGGTAGGCGCAACTCAATGACTCTCTGGTGCCGATGACCGCATGTAACACCATACCATTGGCAAAAGTGGGTGGTTGCATTCCATGAGCTGAAAACCATGAAAGGATCATGGCTTATTTTGGCCTTGAATTCAAGCAAGGCTAGTCGGTCGGTCTCATTCCCAGCCATGGCACAGGTACTGAAAGAACCAAAACACAAGACAAAAGCAACAACAAGGATGCAAAAAGCAAACCAATAGAATAGTGAAGTAATCAAGGTGGGAATTTGCGCCATAATGCCGGGAAAAATCTCAAGGAGATGAAATGAAGAAGGCTAAACTTTTTGTTTCGGCAGCTCAAGGGAACAAAAGCAAATTCCTAGAAAAGAAAATGGATACCTGCTCTGAAATATCATACCAACTTCAGTGCATCTTCTGCAATCATATATATGGCAGGTGATAAAGGACTGAATATGAATTCATTAATAATCTTTGACAATGACTTTAGTCAGTGGTTCTTCTAATTTCTTTTGTCGTCCGTTGTATTGGACTCGAATTCCTATAAACTAAGATTGCATTTTTACTCAATTAAATCCCAACTAATTATATATGCAATCCCATCATGTTAGGGAGATTTTATTAATCTTGGCCTCCCAATATTTTAAATACACATTAACAAAGAATTGAGATACAGTCTTTAGATGTGTAACGCGTGAAGATTACACACAGTTTTGACCGGCACATGCTAGTCACGTCGAATGCCGTTAGGGGAGCCTCTTACGTAGAAGTACTCTTGCCCTTAAAATGGGTTAGAGGTGAAGTCTGGTCTTGTACGTGAGCAGTGGGGAACGAAGTCTCTTAAAAGGCAACTGATCAGCTTGGCTCTTCAATCAATATTCAAAAAATCCACGTTTGACGAATTAGACCCTTTCATATCACTACAAGAAATGGATATTTGTAACTAATTTTTTTGCGATGAAAATTACTATTTACGATGAAAATAGATTTATTTTAGTTGAAAATAATCATTTTGTTAGAAATAACTTCTCACAAATAAACAATTTTTTTGTAGTGATAAACTTTTCTATTAATTTGTTGAGGTCTGGCTGATGAATCCACCACAATTTATTTCATTTATCGATCCATTATTTCAATTATATAAAGAACTTTAGACCCTCCATTTAAAAAATAAAATAAAAACATAAACTTGACGTACGGGCCGGATCGATGCTATCAAGTCAACAATCCACATCCAAATAACTTGTTCGGCCCAAGGAGTTTGTATTCCATTCACACAGTCTAACGACGACTATGTCTTTAGTCTTTCGGTCAGTCATAATAATAATATTATTATGGTCTATCTATTGTTCGTTTGCCTCTATTTTTTTTTTTAATCTGTGTGTTCCACTCTGAAGAAGCCTTTCTTTTATTAAATTAAGCTCAGCTACAACATCTCTCCTGTTCATTCGTTCTTCTGGCTGTTCAATAGAACATGCAACTCCAATATGAAAAATCAAAACCAAGCACTCTTGAATTTTGTTTCTTCTTGTAATGTTGTAAATTTGGCCATTTGTAGTAGTTGTCTCTTCTTCTCTTTCTTGAAAGAGAACTGGATCTGCAATCTCTACTACTCCTTGAGGCAAAGCTGATTTGACAAAGGAATGTAGGTTTAGAGTGCCCTGAAAAATGTCATCAGTGGGTCTCTTTCCAGTGAACATTTCTAATTGAAGGATCCCATAACTGTAAATATCACCATCGGTTGACACCTCATTTCCCTAAAAGAAGATTTAGATGGTAATGTGAGGTGAAATGTAAGAGAGAAAAAATGCAACAAGATGAGGAGATGGCATACCCTATAGAGTACATCTGATATGAGTGTGAGCCTATGGGAAAATGGGATTCTCGAATTGTCATCGACAAATGAATCTGTCTTTGGGTTCCCAAGCACATATCCCTGACAACAGTTGAATGAGCATTATGTTTAGATTACTGAATGACATTTTCCTGTGCTACAGAGAAGAAGAAGACGCATGCGGCAGAGGCTTACCCCAGGAAAAACAGAGGCACCGTGGGGGAAGTGACACGACGGAGCTGGGCTGCCCGATGGTGGCTAGACGACGGTGGACAGCCCAGTAACTTCACGACTTTTTCCTCAGCCCGTTATCCCCTGTTTTCCCACTCCCGAAACTGATCAAACCATAAAATCAAACCTGTTAGAGATCGGCCTCTGTTGATTTCAAACCTGTGGGCCGCCGTTCTTAGCCGAGCTTGGAAGTACCATAAACTCAACCTCCGTCGTGCGGTGCCACTGCTTCTTCTTCCTTCATTGGGTAAGTTTCGGCCACCCAAAGCATTTTTCTCTCTCTCTCTCTGTGCTCTCTCACTCATCACTCACTTTCTCTCTTCTGTTGTTCAGCCGCTTGCCACCGTCACTCATCTCTGTTCTTCGCGCCGCTCCTCCACTCTCGTTGAGTATGTACGTCTCCGTTGCATGGTTGGTCTCAGTAATATGGGTGCACTGGAAGGGTAAGTAACGGACTTAATTACTAGTAACGGAGTTAATATTGATATCAATATGTCATTGTTCAAAACATTTTGAAGAAGGTTACTACTCTATTTGACCCAGTTTACTACTAAAAGAGAGTCGGTTTCAATAATAATCCGCTACTGAGTATGTACTGATAAAATGAGTCTTGTACATAAAATTATAAGTAAAATTATATGTACATGTAGTACTATTCTTCTCTAAAATACTTTGAATTTAATTATTTATTCAAGGTTAAATACTAGTTCATTTGTTCATAAGAAAGCCTGTATTGTTGGAATCAATGGTGTATGCATTTGGTTGTAAACTTGACAGGCATTAGGGTGGTTGGACCATTCAAAGGGATAGGTGGTCATGGATTTATTATGTCCTTCAGTCGGCGAGATTTTAGCTTTTAACTTTCTTTTAAGTTTGATTACTTTATGCATCTCTGCCACATGGAGCTTCATCTTCTTTCTTCTTCCCTAATTTTCTGATACTTTTTCCTTATTAATGGAGATCAACAATATATACCAAAGGTTTGGGAGGTTTTTCATTATAGCAAAATAAGGCTGCGTTTGGATGTAGAAATACTCATTTCTCCCCATAAAAGGCCTAATAGGAGGAGTTGGGTAATTCCTTATAAAGCCCAGGATGAGTTTGTTCTTAGGCCATGTGGGACTTCTCAATACTTTCTTCTTCCCTAATTTTCTGATACTTTTTCCTTATTAATGGAGATCAACAATATATACCAAAGGTTTGGGAGGTTCTTCGTTATAGCAAAATAAGGCTGCGTTTGGATGTTGAGCTGAGTTCAGCTGAATTGAATTCTTTATAAATAGTAGTGAATTGAGTAGTGTAGGGAGTTATGTTGGGTCCATCTAAACTGAGTTTAAAATGTATTTGGATGTTAAAATGAGTTTAGTACTTTTTATGAAAAATTGAAAAAAGTTATGAATCTCACGTATAAAAATGTTTTAAGTAAAAAAATATCGTGGGTTCCACGTGTAAAAAAGTTTTTAGCTAGGATGAGTTTAGTAATTTGCAAGTTGAGTGTTTGGATGTTAAACTCAACTTAAAATTAAATTGAACTCAGCTGAGATTGAGAACCAAACGCAGTCTTATGTTTTATAAAAATCATTTTTACAAATTAGTTTATAGATAAATAAATATTTTTTAGGTGTTTGATTGTCATTTGATAATAATTTTAAAAAAGCACATAATTTTGGTGGTAGGTGCTTTTAATCTTTTCAAGTGAATATAATTTTTTTATGATAGATATGGTTTTAATAATGCGTCAGATTATACTTCTAAAATAAGTTTATTTTTATATATTAAATAGTGTTAAATACAAAATTAGTTTATGTAGCTCGAATTAAAATCAAATTCTTCTTTGTATATTTCTTCATCTTTGGTAAACTCTCAATACGACGAAGATTATATCTTTATTAGAAAAGTAATAACAAAATATGCGGAGGTCTCAACAAAAACAAAACTTTATTCTTACAAGCCACATCAACCTATAATAATAATTATCACAAAAGACACCAATACTAGCTACTAAGATTATGGTCCATTTATTCTTGGATTGCCTCTGTTTGTTCCACTCTAAAGAAACTTTTTTCTGATTAAATGAAGCTCAGCTACAACATCTCTCATGTTCATTCGTTCTTCTGGCTGTTCGACGGAACATGCAACTCCAATCTGAAAAATCGAAACCAAGCACTCTTGAATTTTGTTTCTTGTTGTAATGTTGTTGTTTTGGCCATTGTTTCTAGTGGTCTCTTGTTCCCTTTCTTGAAAAAGAATTGGATCTGCAATCTCTACTACTCCTTGAGGCAAAGCTGTCTTGACAAAGGAATGTAGGTTTAGAGTGTCCTGAAAAATGCCATAAGTGGGTCTCTTTCCTGTGAACATTTCTAATAGAAGGATCCCATAACTGTACATATCACCATATGTTGATACCTCATTTCCCACACCATACTCTGCAATTTCAAACAAACACACTACATTAGAATGCAACATTAGTTTCTAAAAAAAAAAAAAAAAGCATTTATGTAAAGAAAGAAAAGATAGGATAGAAAGGTTTTTTCACCAGGAGCAGCATAACCAATAGTTCCCCTTAATCCAATAGTGCTGGAGTGAGTGGATGAAGAGCTATGGTTGCTTCCAGGAGAGAATCTTGCAATCCCGAAATCACCCACGTGTCCAATCATTTCGTTGTCGAGAAGAACATTGCTCGGCTTTAGGTCACAATGAATGATTTGTGTTTGGCAATGGTAATGTAGATATTCCAATGCATTTGCAACATCAATGGCAATATCCAACCTCTGAAAAAGATCTAGATTCCTTTGGTCCTGATGCCTTTCATCTTCTGTAGCAGTTGGATGCAGCCATTCTTCAAGGCTTCCATTGACCATGAACTCATAAACTATAGCCTTGAAATCATTACCATGGTAATCAACACTTGAACAAACTGTAAGAACCTTTACAAGATTTCGATGTCTGATGTTTCTCAAGGCTTCACACTCAACAAGAAAGCTTTTGAAGGCTCCACAATGTAGAAGGTTGAGGACCTTGACAGCAATTATAGTTCCACTCTCATCAAGAACTCCTTTATAGACTGATCCAAAACCACCCACACCAAGCAAATTTGCTGAAGAGAATCCATCAGTGGCTTTTAGGAGACTTTGGTAAGATATAGTCAAAAGCAAATTTTCTGAAGAACTTGGTATTGACACTTTTCGTTTCTTTCTCAACCAAGAAACAAACAAAAAATATAGCACTGAAGTTACTCCTAGTATCCCCAGAACTATTAATATTATTAACTTCCAGGTTAAGGTCAATTTTGTATTCCCAGGCTCTTTGAAGTTGCATTTAGGCAAGTGGATCTCAGGGATTCCCCCACATAGTTGTTTGTTCCCTGCAACTAAAGCTAAACTTGAATTCTTAAATACGCCTTCTGTTGGCACCGACCCCTCAAAATTGTTGTATGATATATCTAAAATCTGCAAGGTCTTCATATCCGCAAGAAGGTTGGGAATTTTTCCTGATAAATTGTTTCGAGAAAGATTTAATTCTTGAAGTCCTCTCAAAGAGCCAAAACTTGGCGGAACAGTTCCTTGAAAGAAGTTTCTTCCCATGTATAGAATCTCAAGCTTGATGCAACTGCCAAGGCTGCTCGGAATTTCACCAGATAACATGTTCCCTGAGATAAATAATTCACCTAGATTGTTGAGGTTTCCAACTTCCATGGGAAGAGGACCCGTAAGACGATTTTCGGACAAAGCTAGGCTAATTGATAAAGACGAGAGACCAAAGATCTGTGGGGGTATGGAACCATTGAGATTGTTACCATAAAGGCTTAGAAGGTTCAAAGATTTGCAATTGCCTAGACTTGATGGGATGCTTCCACCAAGATTATTTCTACTGATAGAAAGTTGAAGTAATAAAGTTAAATTTCCAAGAGAGTGTGGGATGCTGCCGGAGAGATTGTTTTGCGATAGATCCAGATGCTTTAACCTATGAAGCCTATCGATAGCAGCTGGAATGTTACCTGACACTTGGTTCCCACTCAAGTACAATAATTCTAAGTTGACAAGATTCAAGATTCCACTCGGAATCATTCCGGCTATTTCATTTTGAGACAACGAAAACAGTCTTAGGGTCAATGACAAGTTACCGATGCATTCGGGTAAGATACCACCAAAATTGTTGTCATTTATTCCCAAAACGTCTAACATGGTGGCATTGGTCAAAGAGCAGATAAAATTCAAGTCATCAGCTTCTCCACTTCCCAAGTTGTTTTGAAAAGCGGTAAATATTGTGAGCCTATGCAGCTTTTTCAAAGAAGGCACATTTCCAGTACATTTGTTTACTGCAATTTCAAGTATCTCCAAATTGGAGGCATTGGATATTGATGGAGGAATAGAACCAGTAAATCGGTTAGAGGCAATGGAAAAGTGCTGGAGATTAGGAAGAGTTATGCCCAAGTCCCAAGGAAGATTCCCTCGCAATTGATTAAATCCTACATGGAAAACTATAATAGAAGAGAGATTGAAGAGTGATAGAGGGATGGTACCTGAAAGCTTATTTTCATAAAGTGCAATATCTGTAAGATTTCTGAGTTGGCCTAGTGTATTCGGAATACTCCCACCCAAATTATTTGAGTATACAAAAAATATTTCAAGTGAAGATAAGTTTCCAAGAGATGGAGGAATACTTCCTGTTAGTCTGTTGTTGTGTGCATAAAATCTTCGAAGCTTTGACAAGAAGCTAAACTCGGTTGGAATATCTCTAACAAATTTGTTATAAGAAAGTCTGATGCTTTCGATGTTAGAGCAATTGGATAAATTGGGAGGGATTTTGCCAACCATTGAATTGTTGTGCAAAAATAATATCTTCAGTCGATGCAAATGACCTATTTGTGGAGGGATTTCACGACCGAAGCTATTATTTTGGAGATGTAGACTCCTTAGAAAGCTCAAATTTCCAATGAAAGGAGATATAGAACCCACGAGCTTCAGAGATGGTAGGTGCAACTCAATGACCCTCTGGTGCCGATGACCGCATGTAACACCATACCATTGGCAAAAGTGGGTGGTTTCATTCCATGAGCTCAAAACCATGAAAGGATCATGGCTTATTTTGGCCTTGAATTCAAGCAAGCCTTGTTGGTCCGTCTCATTTCCAGCCATGGCATAGTTACTGCAAGAACCAAAGCACAAGACAGAAGCAACAACAAAGATGGGAATTAGCGTCATGATGCCGGGAAAAATCTCAAGGAGATGAAATGAAGAAGGCTAAACTTTTTGTTTTTGCAGCTCAAGGGAACAGAAACAAATTCCGAGAAAAGAAAATGGACACCTGCTCTCAATCATACCATCTTCTTCAATCATATACATGGCATCTTCTTCAATCATAGAGGTGAAGTCCCGTCATGATCATTTTTCACCGGCACATGCTAGTCACGTTATGTTCATTTTTGACCGGCACATGCTAGTCACGTCATGTTCATTTTTAGTCACGTCGTGATCATTTTTGAATTACGTAGAAGTACTGTTGCCCTTCAATGGGTTAGAGGTGAAGTCTGGTCTTGTACGTGAGCGGTGAGGAACGAAGTCTCTTAAGTCAATAAAGGCACTCATCAGCTTGGCTCTTCAGTCAATAACTTGTTTGGTCCGGATGTTATCAAGTCAAAAATCCACATCCAAATAACTTGTTTGGTCCAAGGAGTTTGTATTCCATTCACACAGTCTAATGACGACTATATCTGTCTTTCGATCAGACTCAAGTCATATTGATTTTGAGTTTTGATAAGTATTAGGTCTACAAGAATAAATATTATAAAATAAGTTTATATATTGAAGTTGAGATAAATTAAATTTTTTATGAATAGTAATGAGTTGAGATGGTGAAATGAAGTTTTGTATAGTCCACCTAAAATGAGTTTAGATGTATTTAGATATTAAGATAAGTTTAGATATATTTATGAAAAGTTGAAAAATGTTGTAGGTCCCACATGTAAATTGGTCATGTTGAGTTGAAAAAGGTTATCGGTCCCACATGTAAAGAGGTTTTGAATTGAGATGAGTTTAGTGATTTAAGAATTTAATATTTGGATGTTAGATTCAGCTTACAGACTAACTTCCAAACGAGGCCTAAATATAATATATCAGATTTATTTTATAATAATAAAAAATTTATAATCTAATAAATTATATTAAATAATTATGTTAGTTTATAAATTTATATGAAAAAGTTTATAGATCAAACATTCTTCTTTGTGTAATTTTTTTTTTCTTTCTATTGGGATGATCAGTATCCTTTGCTTACTTAATTAGCAAAATTTTTTTTTTTTTTTCTAACGGACACTTAATTGGCAACATCGTAACTATTCATTTATGTTCTATTTGAAATGGAAGGACAAGATTAATTAAAACAAATTAGGCCAGGGGATCCTAGTCCCTCCCTCATCAGGCTTATGGAATGTGGTTAACTAAAAAATATTTTGACCACAAAAATATCATACACAAATAAAAGATGTTAATCCTTGGCTCAACGGCCGCCGTTGAGGCTGAAGACTCTGAACCAACTTTCTAGTGTTGGATTAACGTTGGATTGTCAAGTGGGACAAAGCAAAGGAAATGTAACGTCGGTTTTACTTTTCTCTCTCCTTTGATCATATAAGAGAAGAGAAATCCAAAGGCCGGTCCGGCTGGTTTTCACACAAAAACAGACTACTACTTATACAGTTACACGTATACTTTCCACCATATCTGTCCTAAACCAGCAAACATCAAAAAACTGATTTCAAACAAAATCGCACAGGCCTTCGTCCCTCGTCCCTTGCATAGGCCGAAGCTCAACCCAAAGAAAATCAATCGCACTCCCTTTGTCGAAGCTCAACCCGAGATTGCGGGCTTGCGATGGTTTCATTGTAATTTTGAGTTTATTCTCCATACTTGATGATCTGAGATTGGGGGTTTAAGATGGTTTTCACTGTGATTTTGAATGGATTATGGTTTGATTGTGAGTTAATTTTGGTTTGATTGTGGATTGATTTTGGTTTGATTAGGTTTTGATGGAGAGGAGACGGAGATGATCGACTAAGATGGGGGAGATCGGCGATAGAGATGCATCGAACTGAGATGGTTGAGTCGGCATTGGCGTCGAACTGAGATGCTTGCGTCGGCGTCGAAGTCAACGTCAGACTGAGGCAGTGCATAGAGAGCAACGACAAAGAGAAGGGCAGAGGGCTAGCACATACGAATTAATTCTTTGTGGTGGAGTGTATTTCTCTTAGAGTGTTTTTCCTATGTGGCTTGAGATGAATGGAAGGCTTTTTTTGTGGGATTTGCAGCCCGAACGTTGTGAAGCGCTTCTCACAAAATTATAGTCGTGAAATGCGTAAGGGTCGTACAATTTTTTTAAAACAAATAAACAAATACAAGACGTACATGAAAATAAAACTAATTTTTTTTAATAAGAGACCATATTTTCTTTCAAAACAATTACGTGACACTTAAACACTCCACGACTATACGTAATATTATTCTAATATAATTCTTCTATATATTAACAGTCATCGTCCTATGGTTGATGAATTGCTAAAACTATGATCGGTTAGTATCTTTTAATATTTAAAATTCATTTATTAAGATTGGACAGTTCGTTTACATGCTTGAATCATCAAATTTATAAACGGTTTGTTTCTTTTTGGTATCGGCTTAATTTAGTGCTTTTTGAATCAACATTAATTGTTAGTGTTTTGTTTTAAATCATATTATTTACTCTATTTAAAACTTAGGAGCCATAAACCTCTTTATTAATTTAAATTATTTTTACCAGATCATGACTTTAAGGTTATTTTTTCTACTCTTTTGCTTCTCGATTTTTACTACAAAGCCACTTTGCAACGGTTGGGCTAATAAACGGAGAATAGCAGCCCCCATTCACTGCTTGCCACGTAAGGAAATACACCATAAGAGAAATAAACTTCACCACACATAAACACTTCCAAGCAAAAGCAGCCCTCACTTTCGCCCAAGAGCACTTCGTGTTTTCGTCTCTTCCTCTTCCTCGCTGCACCTCTCTTCCACTGCCACCATCTCAGTCTGCCGCCCAAGACCAAACTCCAAGATCATGCATCTTCTTTGTGCTGAATAAATCTCAAAGAAACTCCCATAATTCTTGTTGTCTTCTACTTTCTATAGAACATATCCACATGATCCACATATTGCGGTAAATATTTTTTTCTTTACAATACATGATTAATGAATATTCAATATTTCTCCAAGCTATATCAGAATCCTATACCAGTTGTCAGAGTTCATTATGTTTCACATTTTTCCCTAAATGCATTTAATTTGTGTTCATATCTTGCAAAATTACAGGAGCCTAACCTGTTGAAGCAGACCTCTAAACCAAATATGCATAAATTTGAAAGACCAGAGTAAGGGGCTGATGAGAGAGATGAGAAAGACCCACAACTGATTGCAGATGCAAATTTAATAGATTTATTCTTAGTATCTCAAGCTAATCTTTGGTTTAGGGGTCGAGATCTCACAGCCAAAAAAATGTGATGGTGGCTGGGGGTTGAGATCTCACAACAAATAAACTGTAATACAAAATCAAAAAAAGTCAAAAAAATACTGGTAAAGTAGAAAAATAGTGAAAAGCAGTTTGGTTTAGGGGTGGAGATCTCACAATTTTCTCTGGAAATCGAGCTATATCCGTGCCACCATCTGGGTCGAGCTCTTTTGAGATGTCGAGTTGCTGTCAGGATAAGTGTGGGGTCGAGATCTTCATTTGGGAATGGGATGGAGTGGAAGACGAAGAAGTAAGGGAGGCACGGGAGGGCTGTATGGGGTCGCTGATCGGGTGTAGGCAAATGCAGACTAAGTAAAATAAAAGGCTTACGTGGCGCCCAACTACTGGAGGGCTGTTTGTTGAAGAGGAGTAGCCAGACCGGTCTACACGTATTCTCTTTTTATTACTATTCAAGAGAGAGAGAGTTAAAAGATAAATAAAAATATGTGTGGATACTCTTGTGAAGTCTTTTTCAAACAAAAAAGCATAGACGTGTTTGTTCTAGTGGAGCTTTGGCTCAATCTCTTGTGCAGAATTGGTTCAAGTTATATGACAATTGGTTGAGCTATTATATTCTGAAAAGACAAGTTAAGAGAAAGTATGATGCACTAATTCATTTGAAACTTTGTCTACCGTAGAGGGCTTAAATCACTTTAAAAAAAGAGTGAGTTTTACGTACTTCAGACCAAATTGATTTCATTTTTTTTTTTTATTACTATCTATTTTAGTAACACTATCCAACATGTTCAATCTAAAATTCTTTATTTTTTCTTAATAATTAAGAATGTTTAAAAAATACAAGAAAAAAAGGGGGAAAAAAAACAATTTCACTAATGTGCATATTTCGGGTGCATTTACTACTTTTATTTTTTATTTTTAATTTTTCTTACTTAATGGTTAAACAAGTGACTATTAATGAAGTTATATATTTTTTAATTTTTTCTTAGTGCTTAAGGATGTAAAAAAATTTAAAAAAATAAAATAAAATAAAAATGTCAAATACACTATAGAATAGTAAAATAGTGGTAAAATGGTAGTAAATCTATCATTATCTTTGTCCAAAACACTTAGCCCAACAATTCACATTATAAATCAATCTTCGTAAGTTTCGTTTTGTTGTGTTTTGAATTCTAGTTTGATCGTTCTGATTCTACTACCAAAATATTATATATATATATATGTGTGTGTGTAAAACCCTGGCTCCTTCTTTCCTTTCTCTCTCTCTTGAAAAAAATTATAGAGGTCCAAATCTGATTTTTGAGAGAGGACGAGGAGCCTCGGCTTCCTCCTCCTCTCCCTCCTTCACTACTTCTTCCATTCACCCACCTTATCTATCAATATTTCTTTTGCTTAATTTTATTTTATTTTCTTCAAAATCGAAGAAGACAAATCTACAGCTTGTTGGTTTTTAGACTAAAAAATGATTCAAATATTTAATGTTAAGTAAAAAATAATGTGAACCATTACCATTGTTCAATGTATCATTTCGATCAGTTGTCTAGATTTAAAGGAAAATGTGTCATGATAACCTGATCCAATACATGCCTATTGGGAATATAAGTCTTAACCGCTTGCCGGCCAAACAAAGGATTATGCCCTTTGGTGAGTTATAAACATTTTCAATGTATTCTCTAATATTTGAGAAGTTGTGACTTCTCTCAAGTGTTTATTCATGAGAGTTGTGACTTTTCATAAATACATTTTCATTTATATAAGGTGTGACTTTTCACAAGTACTATTTCATTCATATGTTGTGATTTTTCACAAATATCATTTCATTTATATAAATTGTGACTTTTTACAAGTGCCATTTCATTTTCTATAAATAGGGAACCCTACCAATAAATTTAATTTCTCCAAATTTTTTACAAAAATTAAAGAAACACTTCCTCATTCTTTTAATCTTTCTTTCTTTGGGCTTTGTTTATTTTATATCGGGCTCGGAGATCTCCTTTTGCGTGCATCGACAAAGAAATTAACGAGAACCGACGTTGTTGTATCTTAGGAGTAGACTGTCAAAAAGCCTAATGCATGTTTAAATTTGGAGGCGGTGGAATCTACTCTAAGGAAAGCATCCATCACAGCGTGCTTCAACATCATGTTCTCCCTTTTAATTTTTTCTTATTATTTTACATATTCTCTAGTTTACAAAATGTTTGCACATAGATCATTTATTATTCAAAATATTTCCAATAGAACTTTTCGACAACTCCTAAGAGACGAGCGTGACACAAGCAGATTCACAGGTCCAAAATCGTTTGGAGGGAAGTGGTGGTTTTGCAAAAATCACCGTGTGTAGTTCTCACGTGTCACACACATCTGCGCATGGTCCTCACGCGCCACCTCTTCTAGCAACTATTCTCGACACACGCACCTGATCACTGGACTCGCCACCACCATACCTTTCAGATCTGACCTTTATAGCTAAAAAGAGACAAGTGTGTTGCCTTCACTGGTCGTCATAGATTTCGAAATCTATCGGAGTTGGTCCAAACTGTAATCCGTCATTTTTGCATCTATATTACTGTTTTCCTTTTTTGTTTCCTTATTTTTAATTTTTTTTTAAAAATTCGTCTCTTGGGCTTTTGTCTATAAAAGTTGAGTCATCTCTTTCTATGAAGGATGAGGTTGAGTCTCTATTTAGGCAAAGAGTGTTATCTTGTAAACGTTTGTTTGTAGAGAGTATCAGCAATAGTAAAAATGAGACCAGTCACACAAGGAAATAGTGTACTAGTAGAGCTCCAAATGCATTATTTGGATTTATGATGCATGTTTGATATGGGGACATCCCAAAAATGTATCCGGGCATGAATGTAAGTTTTTCTGATAAATCAATAATGACAGTTTCTCTTCAAAAATATATATATCATCATTTTAAAAAATATAAATTATTAATTTGTTATTGCTCTATTTTTAACTTATTATATGTTTTTTCGTTTTCCTTTTTGGTATTTTTTTTCTTTTTTAATTTCTTGTTTATGAATTTAGTTTTCACATTTTAAGACTATTCTTATTTTTATATTTTATATTCTGTGCTTTCATTTTTCATTTGAGTGTTTTGATTTTTCCTTTTTTTAATTTTCTTGTTTCTCAGATATTTAATTCTTTTTTATTCTTGGAAATTGATATTTGCCTTTTTTTTTAGTTTTTTGGATTTTCAATTATATTTTCTTTGTTTCTGTATTCCATAATTTTTCCTATTTTAGTTTTTGCACGTGTTCTTTGCAACGAAATGTGTCAAATTAATTGGTAATTTGGTATGGATGCGACTTTTCAAGGACTATTGAAATTCCAATAAAAGTAAATAAATAAATAAATAAATAAAATACCAATTTAGATATAAAATAAATCCTAGGAACTATTTACTATTCAATTCTATTTTAAATCTTTCAATTCTATTTTAAATCTTTCAATTCTTTTTTTTTTTTTAATATTTTAAATCCTAGGAACTCGATCATATCATGTTCTTTTCTTATATGAGAGTGACGATTACGTTATTTTAATTATAACAGCAAAAATATTTTAATCAATACTTAAAGTAATATTACTCTTTAATGTTCCTACAACATCATGCATCAATAATTAATTTTTAAAATAAACATTTTAACCTTTAGATCTTACCAAACTCATTAATTTTAAGGCTATCATAATAATGCACTATTGTTTTTATATTTTTTCCCATAAAATTAATTTTGTTAGACAATATCTTTATCATTTGGTTAGAGTCGAATAGATTTTGATAAATATTGATAAGTTAAAAAAAAAATCATTGGATAATGAATAATTGGTTTTAAGTCCTATATCTCCAACCACAAATGTACAATTTGAATTTTGAATTCAAAAGGTTTTTTTCCCTATTTTACTTCTCCAATTTTTATCATTTCCTTTTTATATAACATGCCAAAAAAAAAAAAAAAAAAAAGATCCTATCTTCTTCTTCTTTTTTTTGACAAATATTAAATAAATTAAGAAAGATCTGACATTTACATCATCTACATGAGATTTATGTCACTTTTTTTATTTTTTTGAAACCAAACAGATGATCATTTCATTGATATAAAAAAGTAGAGACAAATCTAAAGTCTTTCCTTCTCAACAATAGACAAAAGCTAAACTCGTACTTCTTCAATCCAATAGATCTTCGTCATGTTGTATAGCTCTCTTAGCCAATTCATGTGCAACACTATTCCCTTCTTTATGAATAAGCTCAATACTCCAATCTGATTTGAAACACAAGCATTCTTTTAATTCTGCAACCTGCAGTCCCAGCCAACTATTCAACTCAGTATTTCCTTCCAATGCCTTTACCACCCTTAGCGCATCCCCTTCAAATATTATTTTTTGTATGTTAAGAGTATTAGTAGTTTCCATAGCCTTCCATAATGCCTGTATTTCAACTAACTCAGCATTGCCCACAAAACTTCTAGCTACACATAAAGATAGCATAACCTCCCCTTCACGATTCCTTACTACCACCCCTATCCCCATTCTCTTCTCTTTGGTATTGATAGCAGCATCAAAATTCATTTTTATAAAACTCTCTACTGGTGGCCTTTACTTAACTACACTTCTTTCTGCTGCAACTTCTTCCTTTTGCACTAAATCATTAAACACAGAATCTTGAAAAGTCTCCACAATCATAATTGATTTGTGAATAACTAAACCAGGTCCATCAAATATGTCTTCAAACATAAACTTGTTTCTTCTTTCCCATATACCTGCCAAGATCACAGCCAACTCTTCTAATTTATGTTGGCTAAGTTTTTGCTGCATCGTTTCCCACAACTGAAAAAATTTACCCCCCTCACAACTCCATTTCTGCAATCCACTTCTACCTTCAGCCCATACATCTCTTGTTGCTAGACAGGACCACAGAACCTGCATAATAGTTTCTTCTTTAACACCACATGTTGGACAAGTTGCTTCTTTTGCTATCTTCCTCTTAAACAATTTCATTTTAGTAGGGAGTATCAAGTTTAAAGCAAGGTTTTAAATTTCGTATCATACCAGCCGGTACGATCGTATTTATCGTACCAGGATAGTGACCAGTACATGAAATGTATGTGTTTTGTACTGGGTCAAAAACCGATTGTACCAATCCATTTCGGTCAATACCGAACAATTTTCGGTGTACCGGCCGAAATTATTATTATTATTTTTTGTAATTAATGTAAAAATTCTTACTTTTTCATAATTATCACTCCAATTCTCACATCTAAAGACTATTTTCTTAACTTTTTTTAATCTCATTTTCTCGAGGATTGAAAATCAAATCTCTACTTCCCTTTTTGTGATGAAGATGAGTAATTATTTTTTAAAATAGTTGGATTGAGAACTTAAAAGTATTATTGAGTTTTATAAATATGTGTTTTAACTTTTTAAGACTTGCATTAATGTTATTTTGAAATATAATTTATACATATATAATTAATTTATTATATATAGACAATCCTGAAATGATACCAGTACCGAAATATTTCATTCCAGTGCCTTAACTGAAATGGTATTCAAAACATGGTTTAAAGCCTTCCATAATAACTGTTTAATACGACCAGAAATATGCAATTTCCACACTCCCTTCCACAACAGTCTTTCTTTCCGTTTATTCGAGCTTTCTCCCTCAATTCCCTCCCCTTTAGACTTTTCCACATAATAAGCACTTCTCACTGAGAAATTTCCATTTTTTGTAAACCTCCACATTGCCTTATCCTCACTCCCAAATCTATTCAAAGGAATGCTACATATATGTATTGCTTCATCTTTTCAAAAATTTCCTCAACTAGCTTATTATTCCAGCATTTAAGATCCCCAAAAATTAAATCCTCCACTTTAGCATTCTCCGCCAACTTCCTAACAAGTGACCTTATCTTGGTAGCTACTGCAAATGGTAACAACTTATGATACTAGATTGAAATTTGTTTCTCATTTCTCCCCTTCCAAGCCAATCCATCTTTAATTAATTCTTGAACCTCCATCAAGCTTCTCCACATATATGAAGGATTAGACCCCAGTTGTGCCTCAATAAATTGAGTCTCCTAGAAATATTTTTCTTTAAGAATCTTTAGCCCAAGAGAGGTTGGATCTTGCTGTAATTTTCATGCCTGTTTCGCCAACATTGCTTTGTTAAAGGCTCCAATATCTCTAAACCCCATACCACCATCCCCTTTACTATCTCCCATCCTCTCCCACTTCCTCCAATAAATGGCTCTCCCTTCTCCTATATTTTTCCACCAAAACTTAGCTATAATAGCATTATCTCATTGCAAAGCTTACCAGGTAGCATAAACACATTCATTGTATAAGTAGGCACTGATTAAAGCATAACTTTAATTAATACCTCTTTCCCAACAGCAAATAGGTAGCAATTCTTCCAACTACTCACCATTTTCTAAATCCTCTCTTTAGTTACCTTAAACGTATTGTATTTAGACCTACCTATCATAGTTGGCAGGCCTAAATACCTACCATAAGCACCACAAACCACTGTCCCAACCTCTTCTAGAATTTCTTTTTTGACATCTCCCTTAGTATTTGTACAGAACAATATTGAGGTTGTTTTGTCTAATCAAAGCTTAGCCAAAAGCTTTCTCATACACCCCTAACACCTCCTGAATTTGCTTCCAATCCTCACTTCTTGCTTTACTAAAAATGACAGGGTCATCTGCTTTCTTGTCTCCCCCCCAACTGCTGCCACACCACTCAATTGACTAGTTTGCTCAGCATTACTTAGTAAAGCATTTAAACCCTCTGCCCAAAAAATAAAGAGATAAGGAGATAAAGGATCTCCTTATCTCAATCCCCTCTTTGGTTTGAAGCACTCCCCTGGCCTACCATTAACCATCACTACATATGAGACAGATTCAACACAAGTCATAACCAACCTATTCCATTATTTATTAAAATCAAGCTTTCTCATCATGCTTTCCAAAAAAATCCACTCAATTTTGTCATAAGCCTTTGAAATGTCCAATTTAAGTGCTAAATTTCCCACACTGCCCCTTCCCCTTTTCTTCATTGAATGCAATATGTCAAAAGCCACTATCACATTGTTTGTTATGGATCTACCGGGCACAAATGCACTTTGATTGCTAGAGATTATATGAGGTAGAACAATCTTGAGTCTATTTGCTAAAGTTTTAACAATGATCTTATATAACACATTACATAAATCAATAGGTCTATACTCATGAATAACAGTAGGATTATTGTCCTTTGGTATTAAAGCAATCAGAGTATGGTTAACATTTTCAGGCATATTACCCCCACTTAAAAAGTCAAGAATTGCTTGGCTTACCTTTCCCCCCACTGCACTCCAATGTTCTTGGTAGAAACCAGCTCCAAAACCATCCGGACCTGGTGATTTCCAAGGACTCATTTGCTTAAAGGCCACAAAAATTTCTTCAGCAATAAAAGGTGTCACTAGACCTTCATTCATTCCATCTATCACTTTTCTCTCCACTGTCTAAAGATACATTTCTAACTCCTGACCACTTGGATTTGAAGAAGAATAGATGCTCTGAAAATGATCCATAAACGCACTAGCAATAGCCTTGTCACCTTATCTAATAACCCCCACTGCATCTTTGACTTTGCATAACTTATTATGTTTCCTTCTCTGTGTAGCACATGCATGAAAAAACTTTGAATTTTTTTCCCCATGCTGATACCAATGTACCTTATCCCTCTGTCTCCACCTCATACTTTACTTGGCCAGTAGCAATCCTAACTCCTTTTGTAGCTGCACCACTCCCTCAACATTATTTGTCCCTTCATCATCTTGTATATTTTTAAGTAGTGCAGTTTTATCTTTTATTTCCTTCTCAATATCAGTACCCTTATACTTTATCCACTTCGAAATATTAAACCTGCTCCTGTTAATATACCCTCCCACTTCTTTTAAGGTAATATTCCTATCCTCCCCTTTCTCCCATTCCATTCCTCCTTTATTTTTTGCTTGCATTCTTCCTCACCCCCCCCCCAAGCCGTATCTAAACATTGTACAAAGATTCTTCATTCTTTCAGCTTGTTGCCCCGATAACAGAAGTAATGGCGTATGGTTAAAACATCTTGCTGCTAAGACTTCCACTTGGACATCTTTAAATCTATTAATCCCTTTAGTTTTCTTTTCAGCCAATCTCATTTCTTTGCTACTAACTTAGTTTCCATTAAAAAACCTAAGTTGGGTGTCTTTTCCTCCACCATCAAATGGAGATCATGAACTGCTCAAGGGTTCCTAAGCCCTCGACAATTCCAAATTAATATTTTCATGGTTGTTGGCTAGTAGTTTTATCATTTATACCAAACTTTCCTCCCCTTTTTGTTTCTTATTCCATACTACCATGTCCTCTCCACACTCCTCATCCATTAAACTTCTCTTTTTCATCCCCTGTGTACCCTTATTTTCATCCCTCACACCAACCTCTCGAGCTCTTCTCTTCCAGCTTCCCTTCCTCCCCTACCTCCACAGCCTTTCCCACCATTCTCACTAACAACAACCTCAACTACCTTGTTTTTTTCAACTGAATTTTGAAAAATACCATCCTTTTTTTTTTTTTTTGGTTACCATTTTATCATTTTCAACTAACCCCCTCTCCCCATTCGAAACTCCCCCCTCTTGGTTTTCCGCCAAGTAGTTATTAGTCACATAGAGAACATTACTGCCAACCCAAACACCCTCCCCCTCTTCACTCCCAATACCCACCTTATCCCTAACAACTAGAACACACTCTTTATCATGATCCAAATTTAAATTTGAAACAGACTCATCTTCACTATTATCGTCATTCAATTTTCCATCCCCCAACTGCTTCTCTCCACCGCAATCCTCCATCTTCCTTCCACTTTCATCGTCACCATGGCCCATATTCTCATGATTTATTGCATCTACCTTCCTCCATGTTGGAAGCTGGTCAATATTTCGAGGAAACATCATCATGTTGTTATTTTTAGCTCTCAACCAAACTCCAAATTGTTGTTCCTGAGTCACTACGTTCATCAAGCAACCCTCTTCCCAATGGATCAGGCACCCATAGTCAAAGCACAATTTAGGTAATTTCTCATATTTGAAAGAAATCCAAACATTATCACCTTTCACTCTAACTGTTCTTCCTCTCGCTACCACTTTATTTAATGAGACTTTAATTTTAACTCTAAGATGTTTCCCCCAACCAACACCATCATCCTACACATCCACCACCATAACTTTACCAATGGAATTACCAATCTGCTCACCACATCTTCTATTCATATAGACTAATGGCAAATTGTGAAATTGTACCCAGAAGACTTCTTTGCCAAAAGGAATTTTACACAGTGGAGAAAACCCATCAAATTCCTTAAGCATGAAAAGGCTACTGCCAAATAGCCAAGGCCTTCCTTCCATGACTCTCATCTTATCAGCAAGAGTAGTAAATGTAACAGCGAGCACATTCGACCCACGTTCCTTAAATTTTGTTGGCTTACTAATTCTCCAGATTTTTTCCATTGTAGCCTCAATTATGTCCTTTCCAATAACTTTGTCCATCCACAGCTAACCCATCACACTTCGATCACCTTTCAACTTCGCTTCGTCCAGCCCTTCCTCATCTAGAACCAACACAAACGCCTCGTCCTCAATCAACTTCAAGTTCTTACACTTTCTCTCAAGTGCCTCCATTAGAAACCCAACAATCACCCCTAACAGAGCTCAATAAAAGCAAGAGACTCCGCTATTGAAATTGTGATGATTTGAAAATTTGAAATTTCAAATTAAAAAAGAAAAAATTGATAAAATGGGACAGATACTCAACATGTATAATATTTGTGCATAAAACTGTACATGCATATAGCACTATTGTATCAAAATAAGAGTAATTCATTTTGCATCCTCACATTATCATATTTTTCAAATTCCATGCTAATAATTTATCTAAGAATAATGCTACAATGTCCCTCCATTTTGCCCCCTCATTTTGACCATTTTTTTTTTAATTTTTTCTTTTACTTGCTTATTAAGAAAGTAAATATTGGTGTATTGGAATTTTTTTAATTTTTTTAAATAATGTTTAAAAATTTTAAAAATAGAAATAAGAAAAAGTAAAAAACTAAATTTTGCCTTAGGGGCACGTCCAGTAGTGACTGCTAGGCAACACCCAGCATCACTCTTTATCTAATCTCTGAATTTACAATCTCAACCATAGCATCTTCTAAATTTACTTTAGAGTAATACTACTATGCCCCTTAATTTACACTCATTTTGCCCCTTAACGTAGCACCACAATATGGTGTCGCATGGCTTATTAAAAATTTTAAAAATATATATTAAAAAAAATGACACCCGAAAACACAAAATGAAGAAGATTAAAATCCTAAATTCTCTCAATCCTTTTATGTTTATATTTTAAATTTTTTTAATAAGTCACGTGGTACCATTTTTCTACCCAAAAATCAATTCGTTGAGGTTTAACGTAAGCTGGTTGATTGGAAAAATCCATTACTTGCATGCCTACTGCCAAATTCCGTTTGGTTCCCGTGAAACTATAGGAAAATAATAATAAAAAGCAAATCTTGATATGTTTACAGCAAAGATTGCATTACGAGTAAAATACATTGCATGGACAAGTGAGATGGACCGCTGTCTTACTGAGATACTTGTTGAGCAAGTGAAAAAAGGGAAACAGGATAGATAGCACTTTGAAACCTGCAGCATACAGAGCAGCATTTAAAGCCCTAAATGAAAATTTTGGGCGATAGGACACATTCAAAATCGGCTAAAAACGTGGAAGAAGCAGTCTGGGATTTTAAAGCAGCTCCTTGCTCATAAAGGATCGATTTAGATGGGATGAGACACAAAAGATGGTTATTGCAGATAATTCTGTATGGAATGACAATATCAAGGTATATTCATGCACTCTGAAGCATAATTATGGACTTGATCAGGGTAATACTGAAATGTTTTTAATTGTGTTTGTTTTGAATCAAATTTTTACCTGCAAGCACACCCTGATGCCAAGCTCTTGCGAGCAAAGTTCATTGAAATTCTGATGCGTTGAGGAATTATCATAGCTAGGCAATGATCAAGCTGTAGCAAGCTACATTGATAATGATGCTGAAATTGATGCCAACTTGAGAGTTAGCAGGGAGGGGGTGGACACGGGCATTGTGTCTAAGATTCAGATTGATGACCGGAAGAAATGGACCTTTGACTTAGTAGGATTCACGTGGAGCAAGTAAGAAAGGGGTATAAAGTAGATAAGATTGTACAGCATGAGGCATATGACATGGCTGTTTTTGCTTTAAATGAAAAAAAATGGGGCCTAATTTGACAATAGAACACGTTAGGAATCGCCTTAGAACTTGGAAGAGACAGTACGGGATCTTGAATGAACTCCTTTCTCATAGGAGTTTGTCAAGAATCTTATTCATGTGAAAAGTAGATAGGTTTAGGCACACACATTGTTCATCATTTCTGTCTTGTTTAAAAGAAAACTTGCGTTTCTTTGCAATATAGTTCATTTGAATAAGAAAATGATCTTGCAAATAGTTGCTTTTGGAAGATTGCAAGAAATAAAGGTGGTGAAGCCATGGAGAGAAGAATGAAAGGTCCTCATCACATTCTACAACTTCTTCCCTAAACTGTTATCACAAAAATTATTTTAACCACTAACTACTAACTAGCCATTCTGAAGTATATATGTTGATGTGAACAGAGTTGACCCTCCTATACTCATATGAGGTCATATGTTTATGAATGGCTGTGGAATATAGTCACCAATACCATCATGCCACTAGGATTACATGTTAGAAAATGGGAAGGCACCAAACGAGTTAGTCCATGATAAAATTAAGGCTTGGTTTGGGATAGCAAGATCCTCTCATCTCATCTCATTACCACATCTTATGTCAATATCCAAACACCACAAACACAAATACAAACACTTTTCAATTTCAGATTTTCAACTTTTTCATCTAATAATTACCTGATCGTTATAACTTTTCTAAACTTCCAAACAAAACACAAAAAACAATTCAATTTTTTCAAATCCCAAAACAATAATAATATTGAAAAAATATATTCTAAAAATATTTGAAATTTATAATATTTTTATTCAAATTTTTACACTACAACAGGTGATGCTTTTTGCGGCGCAAGAAAATCGCCGCAACAAGCTTATGTTCTGCCAAAAATACCCTTCAGCCACAATTACTTCATCACAGACAAAATGCCGCGATTTTACGTTGACATTTGCTCTCCTTTTCGCTGATACCAAAATCGCCGCTGATCCCCACAATTTTCGACAATTTACACGCCGAAAAAGCCATCAACAGAGCCGCCATTAATACCATCCTAAAAGGATTGATTTGGTCACCGCAAAACCACACTTGGACTCCCTGCGATCTAAAGTTCGTCGCGATGAGATCAACTCCTTTGCTGCGATTTCAAAAACCGCCAGGAAGTTAGCGGCGGTGTAATCGGCCACCGAGGGAAAGTTGGGAATCCACAGGTAATATAATTCACGGCGTTTGCGCAAAACGCCGATTCCCAAAATCAAGTGAGCTAAATTTTTTTAGGGTTTTTCGGCGAATTAGGGATTTAATTTAAATTTCAAAATATTTGCTTAATCTAATGATTGTTAAAGTAATTCCCTTAATTTGGGTATAAAATTTCACAAAATTTCATAGATTTTATAAAATTTGTTATATTAATTTATAAAAGTTCTATTATATTCATGATCTGTGGTGTTTGAGCAAATCATGCTCACAAAATCTTGTTTGAGCATGATTTGCGCATGCATATTGGTGTTTGACCATAATTGGCATCGGATGGATTTCAAATCATATACCTGCAGAAGGGTATATTCGCACCATAAACATTTAAGGTTCATTTCTGTCATGTTATTATTACTTTTTTAGCTCCATTGGTTCTGCAGATTATATGGTAATTTCTACACATGATGATCATGACACACGCACACACGTATAGGCCTTATATAAAATACATCCTAATCAATCTTGCCGCTTATGTTCTGGCTATAACCAAGCATACAAAAGTACTATGGTTTAAACCAATGCCTGCATTTGGTTTTAAAACATACAAAAAATCAATATTAATCCCTGTAGGCACAACATTCAACCATCTATATGCATGTAAAACCAATAGAGAGGATGCTATATATAAAAGAAACTGCAGGGCAATTTCTACCTGGTGAGATCATCATCTCATCAACTAGAAATTACTCTTTCAAAGGTTTATATTTGATAACTTATAAGTTTCTTTGTCCCACAATGCATCCATACTTGTTATTTCAACATGCCAGCACTTTTACTATCTCTACATGTATATCATGTACATACTTCACAGGAATTTTTACTTCTAGAAGTTGTTTGGGGTATTGGTACCCTAAAAACCCATCAAAGAAACCTAGAAAATCTATACTTGTACATCCCAAAAAAGCTTTGCCCTTAGAAGGTGGATTGACCTGTTACAAAACATATCAATGTCATAAAATCAGACCATATATACCCTACATCCAATTCCTCACAGCCACAAACCTATAATGACTCATTGGTCATCCCTATACCATGCATCATGAAGTACTTACAATGGCCAATTTCAAAAACACTCTTAGATTTCCAGCTTCAACCTAAAACATCCTAAACAAAATTCCATAAACAAAATGAATGCAGTGGCTACATGTCATTTAATTAGTTAGAAGCTGGAAATTAATGGCCTTCTCGAAAATATATCAACTGATGAGATAATTTGAAAGGATTGAGTTTATAGTTACCTGATGTTGATAGGGCCATTACATTAATCTCTTGTGTACCATCTGAACTGGAATCATTTTTTCAGTGATAAGTAAGAGATAAATATTATTGATATGAATGAAGTAGGAATAGCCCTTGTACACAGGAAGTATACAGAAAGACCCTAAATAATTCAAAGAGCGAGAAATTAAAAACAAGAAATCATAAACAGCAGTTCCCATTAAGTAAAATAGCAGAAAACCCCTGAACTGGAATCATAACTTGAGACATATGTAATATTGCCTATACAATAACCCTGTGTATAATAGCAGTAGTTTCAAACTAATTCTGGTTTTATAGTAATTCCAGACTAATAGCAGTATATTTCATGTAACAACTTAATGACTCATACATGAGCTATCAAAGCTAGATATAATAGTAGTATCTAGCTTTCTTACTGCTTTTTCTTCATTCATCAATGAAATAGTAGTTTTCCTCGCTATTTTAAGCAGCATTTAGGCTAGACGCTAAATTATTTTTGGATGGACTAATCACAAAACCAAGTAACTAGGATAAATATTAGGGAAAAAAAATACTAGCATCTCTTCAAGTTCGACATTACCTCCATAAGCTTCCTTCATCCTCTCCAATAAGTCTTTGAATATAGTAGAATCAGGAGACAAAATTAATTCCAAGCTTCTTCATTCTCCCCACGACAACTTCATCAAAAAAGGTTAGCAAAAGTGTAGGACAAAATATAGATAGTAGTTACTGCTCGCTTGCAGCGGATGCCTAAGGAACTTCAGCTTGAGTCTCTCTTTGAGACTCTAATTCTGTTTCCACTTCTGACATTCTCATGTTTACACGTGTTTCATATTCTCGCATATGCTCTTGCATTTCCATTAGACCACTTGCAAACTCTTTAAGCCGATTTTGAAAATGTTCTACATTTTTTCTATTTTGTTCATTTTCCTTAGCAAGCCGTTCATACTCCCCTTTTGGTACTCCAGGAACTTTAGGAGATTCAGGCATAACAAAGTGGCCCAATCCTCGGGAATACCCTGGCATATGTCCCAAAACCTCCCTAAATATTCCTGCTGCTGCTTCATCTGTGTGAGCATCTGCCTCAATAGCATTCATCTTTCCAACCATTTGATTTTGTTGCATGACTCAAAACCACCATTACCATCATATCACTAACAACTAAACTTATAACCTTACATGCGTATGTATGCTTGCTAACACCAAAATAGTTCAGTCGCCATGTACTAAACAAGTTAAATTAATACTAGTGCAGCTATACTTGCTTAAACAAAGTATTGCTCACATAATTGTCTTCTGTTCTTGGTGTGATAAATCTCCCCTTTTTACTTGACCAATGCACATCTTTATAGAAATCAATCAAATTCCTCTCCTTGTACTTGTCATAAAAATACCAGTCACATTACTTAGCACTCCACATATTGACCAACTAGATTTCCCCACAACACCTACAACATCGAATTATGGCAATACATTTCTCTCCATTAGTACAACAAACGATGTCCTTCTGCTTGTGTGGTTGATTTTTTGTTTACTCATATTTTCTTTGTTCTGGCTAGACATTTTCTGCAACAAAACAGATTTGAGGTCAATTTCTTCAGGCTTAATGAATGGATGCCAATAGGAAAAAGGTTAAGAAGTAAAGAAGTTATTAGAGTTGGAAAATTATAAAGTAACTTATCCATATCTAGAATCTGTCCAAAAATGATTTTTCTAAGTAATATATCTATATAATCACATTGGCTACTCAGTTATGTATCTATTTTATAACAATTCATCACTTAACTATTCTCTACTTAAATTAGTCTTTGCAGATTGTATGAGGGTTGGAAATTCCATATGTAATAGTTATCTAATAGACACAATTATAAACTTATACCAACAGCAAATTCACTTGTTAACCATATCTATACATTTACCACCTTACCATTTTTATGAGCTATATGTCATCCACTATACCACACAAGTCTAAACCACATTCACAGTACTTCAGTATAAGCTTCCAGCCACATTAGAACAAAGTTAAACATATGAATTTTATATATCGTATCTATATATTTCTTACCTTGAATGAATCACTCCTCCACCGATTACATAACCACTCCCAAACTGACTGCTCTACCAACCCACCTCCATTAGCTAGTGCCTCCTCATGTCTTGCATAACTCAAGTATTTAAAGTGTAGCTTGTAATGAAACGCATTATATGCACAAGATAACTGACTTATGACTGTCTGACGATGATTTTTCTTCGTCCAATCCAAGACAAAGTCAGCCTATCAATGTCATTGAGTTAAAACATCTCAGCTTTTTTGATTACTTTGCACAATTATTTTAATAACTCATATATTTTTTAAACCCAACATTTGCATAGTTTCTTCCAAAAGCTCCATTTCTGGTTTTAAATCATAGATGAGTTCATTTACTTGCTTCACATTGGGAATTCAGAATAAGCATATATAACTTCTATATTGCAGGAGAATTCTTATAGTAGTTCAACATTGGGAATTACATGAATGGCAATGTTGTATAGCATGCTTATATTATGTTATTCCATCAAAAGAACTTATTAAAATTATTTAATTTATAGCACTTAGCAAATCAATGGTATGAATTAGAAAAATGAAAGCCTTACTGAAACACGTTCAATAAGTTCCTCTTTCTCTTTTTCATCGACAACACTCCAGCTAACATGTCTCATTTCCGCATAATGCTTCACAATCCATGTAACTCTAGTTGTGTAGATTGTTTTGTTGTTGCATGATGGACCTATCTTTCCATCTTTTATCTCAAGTGGTATCTTACCAAACTTTCGCATCCTCTCAAACTCCATACCTTTGGCTACACCCATACGATGTTGGCTAGTGTTTGCTACTATACCAGCAACACAAACATTCGGATTTGCTATTAAATTTTCGAGTATATATAGTAGTACCTCTAGAGGAGCAACACAAATATGCACATTATGGTAATAATGTTTATGAAATACCAGCAGGAAATGATGTAACTTATACTTACCATTGTCTGTCGTATTCACCTTTGCAGGAATAGAAGGATGCAAAAATGATGGATGTAACTCATCTGGCGGTTGAGTGGAATCATCAGAGTCCACCGCAGCAGCTTCATCTCTCAAACTCCAACCTGCTGGATCTGTAAGTGGGTTTCGTCCGACGGGCTGCAACACTCCAGCTCGCATAGGTCCAGAAATTCCTTGGCCTCTCCCTCTGGTGCTATAAATCATTGCTACTGCACTATGGCCATGAAACCAGCACAAGAGAAGCATGTAAATAGATGCTCTGTAAACTCCAACGAACATACATCAACTAGAGTTTGGCTACCAAGTTTGGCACTGTAAAGAATGGGAAAGAATGTACCTGCTCAAATACATAAAAATGGAGGGTACTGAAGATAGCTTCTCGCAACTTTGTAGCTCCACCTAGCAGAAATGGAAAAAACTATTTCTCAAATGGTATTTCAAGATAAGAGCTTGACAGAAAACAATTGGTAGTCATGAAAAACAACATTCCCGCTTAAATGTTTACCCATCTCCCGCTTAGATATATTAAACCCAACGTACTAAGTAGATCTAGTCCGTTGCTTCTGTAGTAATATGTCACTTAAGAAGGACATATATCAGCAGCAGTTAGCCATCATTCGGTTTTATATATGACTTTTGTATTATAAGTAAAAGCTATCAGCAGCTTACTTATCCCCTTCATGTTGAGCCAGCTGTATTTACAACTGGCGAGTTCTTGACACGCCATATTTCTAACATGTACATGAAGCTACGGACTTATATATATGTTAGAAATATGGTGTGTCTAACAAGTAAGTTTCTAGCATGTACATGAAACTTATATATATATATTAAATGTTATCATATGGGAAGCTACAGCACCATCTATATTAAGCAATTCAGGTCATCATACGTGTATGTGTAAACATGAATATCAAATTGTCATTTTTATACTAACCATTGTACGACACCATCTATAAGGTAGCAATTCAGGTCATCATCACACCTGTGCATACTAAAAGCTACGGCATCATCACATGTGTGAATGGTTTTATAATTTACGTGCATGTGGATAGAGAAAAGTACGGCATGTGTATTAAAATTGCTTCCAATTCGGCATATAGACATAAGTAATTTTGTCAAGGAGGTCATTAATTGATGAGAGTATATTCTTCACCACACGTGTATCTCATCACATTACTTCCATATCCACATTATCATCATATATAAAACCTTCAAGTAAATTAATTAGCATATATTCTCCCTAGCTAGTAGTGTCGTCCCAGATGCCATGGTCAATTCTTAATTAGCATATATTAAGAATTTAATAATTCCTTTCTTTATCAACAGACCATCAAGAGTAATTATTATTATTTTATAATTTAAAATAAAATTAACACAACATTATATTTCCCTATAACATTTTAGCAAAATTGTAATGTTGAGATAAAACATTTTTCACTATCCAAACAAGGTCTAAATCTCCGTCCCCCGATGTCACATGATTACCAACCTGCAGTTCTTGGAGTTGATCTCAATTTTTTTTATTTATCTCTATCCACATGAAGCAAGGTGAAATATAGATCTAGAAAAGAAGAATAAAATTCCCATTTTCCATTTGTGGCAAAGCTAATAAGAACGCATGATAAAATACATTAATCTTCATTAAAAAAAAAAAAGAGCACAGAAATGCTGATGAACTAGCTTAGACGATCAATCATGATTTGATTATTCCAAAACATCACCTACAACATGGTTTTCAACCCAAGAAGAACATTATCACTGTAGGGAATCCACATGGTATCAATTGCGTCTAACATGAAACTTGCAAGTACTTATGGAAAAAACCTAAATAAACCGAGATATATATATATCAAATTACAAGTTAAACCCAAAATCCTTTACTAGTAAAACTAACACGAATAAAGACTTGCACACTATTCATACAAAATAGTGTTCAAAAGGAATTGATTTATACATCTATATATTGGAATATAAAGCATCACACGTACACATGTAAAATCCCTATTCTCAAATTTGTTTCATCATACTAGTAGTTTACAACACCATCTATACAATAAACCATCACAACCCAAGTATCAGGTGAGGTCTCACGCCATTACTGTGAACATCTTTTTGCTTCACTTCAAACCACAACTGAAGTATTGCGGACTACCAAAAATATGTCGAGGTCCCTTGCTTATTGCTACTTTTGGCAAACCAACATATATAACGCTTAAGTCCACAAGACTGTTTAAACCTATAAAAACAACATGATGTTAACCAGGATATAAATTACATGCAGAAGCTAACTTGTAAATGGAAATGAGGAGTCACAGAGAGATACCAATTCATGATATTCTGTAGCTGGTTGAACATACCATGAGCTACCCTCAGTCACCTATAAATTGCAAATAATGTAAAGAAGGTTAAGTAACAAAATGAAATAATTTCAAAGTAAAAGTCAGCATACTATGTTATGTATTCAGATACTTCACTTATTATGGGAGGGGGGCCATCTTAAACTTGTGCGCAAATGAATACATACCACTCTCAGACGAGGTATCAGAATTAGATTGAAGATCTTTACTACTACCAGTGTCGTCACCCTCATTGCTCTCTATACCTTCATCAATGAAGTCTTCATCATCGAGAAGGGATATTGCGTCTTCCAATGTTGTATCAGCAGCAACATGGATGGGTTCTAAGTCGAACCTATGCAAGGGATTCCTAATGCCATTATCATCATATTCAGGTTCTACTTCTGCGTATGAGGGTTGGTTCTCTTGGAAAGCTGCAAAATCCATTTCATGATCATCATCATCATTGACCAATGGTATAGTTAGAATATCATACATGTTCCTATTGGTCACCCTTTGCACGACGGACCAATTACCACGTTTACTAGTATCTTTAAGGTAAAACACTTGGCATGCTTGATAGGCAAGGGCGAATGGCTCATCCCTATACCATTTTCATGAAGTGTTGACACCAGTTATGTGCGGAACAACTACTATTCCTCTCCTCATATCACCGACATTATACCATTCACATCTAAACAAATATACAAGACGCTAACCCATGTAGCATAATTGCAATATATTATTCAAAACACCATAGAAATCAATGGGTTTTGAATTGTGTTCCCCTTTAACAACCACACCACTATTCTGGGTTCGGAGATGTTCTCCACGATGTAGTGTGTGGAATCTGGTCACATTCATGATGTAAGCAGAAAATGAAGCACACCATGGGTCTGGTCCACAAGCGAGTGCATATATGTCATCAGATATGTCTTCAGGCTTTGCAGCATAGAGTTCTTGAATCTGTCCATTGAATGCAGTAAAAGGTTAGATATAATAGTTACCCAGCATGTAGGCTTTTGGGGTGTAAGTTAATTACTAAAAGAAACCTACTCGTGTGCGAAACCAAGTGGGGAATTCGTTTTATCTTCATATAGTGCTCACTAGGAATCCAACAAGACAAATATTAGGTTGGTCCGACCATATTCAAGTTCAAAATATATTATCAGGTAGATGTATTTGAAAGAAAAAAACAAAATACTTACTCGACGTACTGACTAATCTCTGCACAATTATTGAGCACGTACCACCCTGCCTTTGCAAGTAGAGTCTAATCCAATCGATTAGAGGTAAGGGACCCTAAAGGACATACCTTGTGGGAGAAAATTGAGAAGTCATTTCCACCTTCAATAGATTTATCTATATCCCTGTTTCAATCCGCCAGATTATATATGGTCTCCACATCATGGATATACAAGGAGAAGAAGGTCAAGCATTTAACATAAACATAGACTTCAGTAATTGAACCTTCCGGATGAGCCTTATTTCTAACATAACGCTTGAATTTTCTCAAATATTGCTCAAATAGATATATCCACCTATATTGAACTGGTCCCGCAAGAAAAGCATCGTGGGGTAAATGGATTGCGAGGTGTATCATTATACCAAAGAAATCAGGTGGGAAAATCATCTCAAGCTTACAGAGGATGATTGCAATGTCATATTGTAGTTGCTTCAATACTTCCAACATCAACGTGCATGCGCACAAAGCCTTGAAAAATGAACTTAACTCGGTCAATTCAAGTCGTATATTAGGTTGGAAAAATCCACCAATTGCAACTAGTAGTAACCTTTGCATGAAGACATGATAGTTATGACTTTTCATTCCTGATATCTTTCCATCACCAACTGAAACACATTTAGAAATGTTCGAGGCAAAACCATCTGGGAATTTAACAGCTACGAGCTATTCACAGAAACGTCTCCTCTAATTTAAATCCAATGTGTAGGACCCAAGCACCATCGAGTAACCACTAGTAGTAGGTTATAGATGTAATTCATTTCTTAACCCAAGCTCTTCCAAGTCCTTACGTGCATTAACCGTGTCTTTATTTTTTTCTTCAATATCAATCAATGTTCCTAAGATATTGTCGCAAATGTTTTTTTCAATGTGCATTACATCGAGATTGTGTCGTAAAGGCAACGTTGACCAATAAGGTAATTCAAAGAATATACTTTTTTTAGTCCAATTCAGTTCATCTGGTAAGCGTTTTCTCTTTCGAGCACCGTTGCCAAATGCCACATTACCAACCTGTAGTAGTTGGTGGAGGAGAACAGAAGCATTGAATTCTAGAAAAGGCAACCGATTGTCCTCATTTCCATTGAATGCAGTTTTTTTCTTTCTCCAAAGGTGTGTGGATGGCAAGAAGTGACGATGACCCATATAACAGTGTTTTCTTCCATGTTTCAACCGCATGGAATCTATATCCTCATTGCATAACGGGCAAGCCATCTTTCCCTTTGTGCTCCACTCAGAAAGATTGGCATATGCAAGAAAGTCATTAATAGTCCACAGTAGTGCAGCATGTAAGTGAAAATGTTTAAACTTTGATGCATCATAGTTATCTACACCATCCTCCCATAACTCTTTGAGTTCACTCACTAAAGGTTGCAAATAAACATCGATGTCATTTCCTGGTGCTTTGGGGCCAGGATTGAGCAAGGATAGCATTAAGTACGATTCTTTCATGTATAACCAAAGGGGCATGTTATATGGCACGAGCATGGTTTGCTCATATTATTGAACGGGTTAAACCCATCACTGGCTAGCCCCAATCTGACATTGCGAGCATCTTGGGCAAACAAAGTGTGATCTTTATCAAATTGTCTCCACATCTTAGAATCAGCAGGATGTCTTAAAGTACTATGGTCATCAACTCGTTCTTCTCTATGCCATTTCATGGACTTCACTTTATTCTTTGACATAAAAAGTCTTTCTAACCTCAACGAGGAAAGTATCGCAATACCTTCTGGGGAATCTAACCTCAGCGAGGAAAGTATCGCAATACCTTCTGGGGAATCTTACTTTTTTTCTCCCTAGTTGACACCCACTTTGGCTCAAGGCATTTAGAACAAGCATCTTTTTCGGCATCATGTTCCCATAATAGCATGCAATCATTTGGGCAAGCGTCTATCTTCATATAACTAAAACCCAGCCACATTCCAAGTATCGAGCCTCATGGTATGAGTTAGGTATTTGAATATCTAGAAAAGCAACCTTTAACAATTGTAAAACCATGTTAAATGACTTGATAGTTCACCCACCAATAGTTTTGATATGAAGCAACTTAACTATAAATGAGAGTTTAGAAAACTTCTTGCAAGTTGGATAAAGTGGACGTCTCACATCGTCAAACAATTGGTCAAATGTTTTTGATTGCCGATCACTCATGGTGGGTTCTGAAGTACTGCCATATTCACCGAGCGCATGGTCAAAGAATGATGCAGCCCGGGTGTCCTCTATCATCTCATCCATATCATCAATGAAATTATTAGATTCACTACTAGTATCGTCATCAAAGTCTGACGAATTCACACTCCAACTGTCACCCTCTCCATGGAATATCCAATATGTATAACTTGGATTAATACCTATCGTGAATAGATGATCTTTGACTTCAATGAATGGTAGGAATAGGTTATTTACAGCATCTCCGACATGGACACCTGATGGTAGTTCATCCAAGTGCTTGGGCTTTTGCCATGGTGAGGAGATTATCTATCCCTTTACCGTATTCACATGAAGTAAACCTATTTGCCACGTACATCCAATTCTTGTCTATTGTTCAGCTCAATCGATTAAACGAAATGAATGACACCTTAATCAAATCAATGAAAAAAAGAAGCTAGGTTGCAGTAATGATTAATTAAACAATATAAGAACAAAAATTAAATTCTTTTGAAACTTATTGATAAAGTATTTTTTATACGTCGTCATTAATTTTGTATATGACTCTAACATGCCAAAAACATATAAGAAGCAAAGTTGCAAAATTTCTCTAACACGTCACATAAAAAACTTTATGTTAAGAGGATATCGCTACAACATAATGTAATTTTTTATATATAAACAATGGACAGATGGATATCATGAACATGACAACTTCAAAGTCCTTCAATCTCATATATAGAAAGCAAGTGTTAAATCTACGACATGCTTTATCTAACATGTTAGATAACCCCGCATCGCCAGTCTATACCATGAGTGGGGTTTCTCGTTCTCTTATTGCTTGTCCAAATGCCTTGGACCAGTTTGATCTCTCTCAAACTACTAGTACAAGGATTTGAAGCTTATATATTAAGCTCAGGCCCCAGCTTCCTTCTTTACAGTAATATGCACAATTTTTTCATAAGCTGTTAAATTAGTATGAGCCAAAATTAAAAAATGTTTATAGTAGTTTTATATATCGTATCACCTATTAAACCGGGCCAAATAACATTGATCCATAAAAATAACAACAAATAGCAAACTAAGATAAAACAGTTGGACATAGAGTGAAGAATATGATGCTTGAATGATATTCTTAAAATTTTGAAATGAGGAATAATCTAGTGGTATTCCCATGCTTTGGCAGCCTGTGGGTATCACTATTTTGGCATCTTCTCAACACGAACATATTTCTCACTTTGAATACAAAAAATGTTCCTCCAAAAATTAAGCAAATAAAGAGATGCAATTATCAAACAGAAATTGATGTTTTTTGCATGGAGTCAAAGAACAAGAAACATAATTCCATAAAGATAGAGATGCAATAGACAAAGTTAAACAGTTATTAACTTATCACCATGTCCATCTTCAGCAGACACGGAATTACTGCACTACCAACACTTGGAAGTATACAATAATCACTGGAAATCTCAACCAATTCATAGCAACTTAAAAAGAAAATAAAATACAACAAGTAAATAATGTCAAATGGGGGTTTGACAAATTAATAAATTTTCAATTGATTTACAGTTTACAAAAATTTTAGTTTATAAACAAAAAGGCATGGGCTAGCCCGGTGGGGAAGCCTACTAGACACGGTGGGGATGTCGAATCCCGATGGGGAAGCCTAGTTAGGGGGGTCGAACAAGTCATAGAGAGAGAGAGGGAGAGAGAGAGGGGAAGCTCCATACCGAAATTTGACGAGGAGAAACGTTAGCCTTGCAGTACTGTTGGAATGCCGGCAAGGAGATGACAATGCAGCAGAGGCTAACTTGGCCAGGAGTTGCGGCCCAGCAACCATTTGAGAGATTCGTCGGTGCAGTAGGGGAAAAATTTGCTGCAATCCCCACTTCTGTTGAGTTTGCTACATGTGTTGGAAATATCTATAGCGGCGCATGCGTTTTCGCCTCTAAGAAACCGAATCATACAAAATTGCCACAACACAGCAATAATAAATGTTATTGCGGCGATGATTAAGTCACCGCAATAACTCATATTATTTGTTGCGTTTTGCCATCCGTCGCAGATGTTATATCTTATTGCGTCGGTTTTGTTGGCTGTAAGGAAAATCACAGCTTATGGTTTTTAACGACGTGGATGAAGTCGCTGCAACATCTAATTGAAATAAGTAATTATTTTCGAAAACGCAGGATCGTAGCAAATAGATGAGCACAATCGACAGCATGCAAAAGCACTACATAAACTCATCACATTTTCGACGCATATATTAGTAGCGCCCATATTTCACCGGAAAAAAGTTTAACTTCCAGTGATCTCCTTAGCCAATGGAATAGCATTTGATGTTCATGAGTTGGTGCGAATTAACTATCCAAACGAAGCCTTAGGCAAATTAACTAACAGTCAAACATACAACAGCATCAGAACAATATAAAAATTGAAGTTGTTGAAATCCAAGTTTTAATCTTATTTGAGTCCTGTCCCGGACACAAAGGGATCCCACAAAGTGACGTCATTTCTTGTTATCTTCGAATTTCATTTGGCGAAATGTTTTCCTTTCCCGCTTCAAACCCAAAACCTAGTTCGTCGTCCAACCCATCCTTTGAACTTTGTCGTCCCCATTCTTTCAGCTTCGTCATGCTCAAAACTCCAAAAGCCAGAAACAACGAGAATGGAAACAACACACCCAGAAACTTATAAACTCCAAAAGCTTCTCTGGTTCACCAAAACACAAAGGAAATTTCCTACAAAATATTGACATGCGTCTTTGAAGACAAGAACAAAGACAAAAGAAGATGAAGAGTAAATGAACATTTCGACACAAGAATAATCAATATTATTTTGACTGGAAAATTTAAAAAGGGAATGGCTGGAAAAAACTCTAAATCTTGAACGTATACTGTTTCATTTTCAATAATAAAATTCCAAGTGATTGAATTCAACTGGAACAATGACTCAAAANAAACAAAATATTTGGAAAACAAAATCTTTCTCAAAGTCCTACCCTGTTTAACAGTTTTGTTGAATTCCCATCCGTGGATTCAAAACCCAAAATTTCTCTTTTCTTTCATTTTACTTCATTCTCTCAACAACCAAATAGAGGGTCAAGCAAATTGGAAAAAAAAAGGTTCCACAAAGAATAGATCAGTGAAAGAAAGAGAGAATATTTGGGATTATTTGTGCTCTTCTTCCCCTTTTTTCTTTCAGCGTCAGAGTGCTCGAAGAGCTTGTCCTCCAAGTGAGTCCACCGAGTCATCTGCAACTAAGTATAACTCATTCAAGGGCTGTCGGGGACGGGGAACTGACTCCTCTATCACAAAGGGCTCTAGGAAGGGACGGGCGAGGGGGAAGGGAAGGAAAAGCAAGAAAAACAATTAACGGATGTGATCCATTTGTGAATTCCCATTGAAAGTAATCCTAGGCCAGATGGTTTTGGTTTCGGCTTTTTCAGAGTTTGCTAGGACTTCGTTAAAGATGATCTTCTAGCAGCCATCGTGGATTTTTTCCAAAGCCACATTCTCCCTAGGAGTTATATTGCCTCTTCTATTGTTTTAATTCCTAAGGTGGAGAAGCCTTCTGGTTTTGATAAATTTCGGCCTATTAGTCTTTGCTCCATGGTTTATAAGATTTGATCTAAAATTATTGTGATTTGCTTGACTAGATTGCTCCCTAAAATGATCTTGCAGGAACAAGGGGCCTTTATCCCTGGTCGCAGCATCTTCGAGAACATTAGTTTAACGCAGGAAATGGCCCACTCCATCAACAGTAAATCGATTGGGGGCAATGTTCTGATTAAACTTAACATGCCTAAGGCTTACGATCCGGTGGATTGGAAGTTTTTATTACATGTTCTGAACAATTTTGGGTTCTCTCCAAATGTTTGTGATCTGATCAATGCTTGTATATCTTCAACTTGGTACTCGGTCATGATGAATGGTACCACTAAGGATTTTTTCAAAGGAGAAAGGGGTCTTAGACAAGGTGACCCTCTTTCACCTTATCTCTTATAATTATGCAAGAAGTGCTCTCCTGTCTCATTGAGAAATCTTTTAAGGTTGGTAAAATTGATCAATTTTTCCAAGCTAGGGGGACCCCCCTTATTTCCCACCTTATGTATGCCAATGATATAGTTATATTTGCTAATGGTGGAAAGAGATATATGAGAGGTCTGATGGAGGTCTTCAGTAAGTATGAGGCCTGGACAGGTCAGGTCCTCAATAAAGAGAAAAGTGCTACCTTTTTCTCTAAGAGAATTCCGGTCTCTAGGAAACAATCTCCCCTTAGACTTACAGGATTTACTGAGAGATGGTTTCCTTTTCAGTATTTGGGGGTGCCTATAGTGGATGGTAGATCGAAGGCTTGTGACTTTGGAGTTTTGTTGGGCAAACCTATCCCTTTACCGTATTCACATGAAGTAAACCTATCCTCTTGCGACATGTTTTAGCTAGTATGGCCACCCATCTCCTAGTTGTTTTAGATGTCCCCAAAGTGGTGATTCTTAATCTGAACAAGTTGCTGAGTTCCTTCTTTTGGGGTGAGTCTGAAAGTAAAGGTCGTAGGAAATGAATCTCCTGGTCTGCACCCCCACGAAAGAGGATGGTTTGGGGATTAGAAACTTTGGGGGTGTTCAGAGAGCCTTACACATGAAATTTTCCTAGAACATTATTAAGAGCAATTCTCTCTGGGCAAATTTCTTCAGAGGCAAGTACACTAAAGCGAATCATTTATCTCTCCTAGAGCCTTCTAAAGGGACCCCTTTTTGAAAATCAGTAGCCCGCAATGTCCTGGAGGTCCTAAATAACTCCAAATGGGTTGTGAGAGAGGGTAACCTATCTTTCTAGTATGACAATTGGGATATAGGCGGCCCTCTCAATGGTCATTTTCCAGTGATCGCTCAGCCTTTACTTAAGATTAATGACTGCCGTATTGAGAACGGATGGGATATTTCTCTTCTGAATAGCTTAGTGGGTCACAAGAAGGCAAATGATCTATTTGACTTTTTGGCTAGACGCAAACAGTGTCAAGATGTGCTAGTTTGGTTGAAAGATAATGAGAGCAAATTTACTACATAGAGTGCTTGGGATTGCATTAGGGTTCGGGCTCCTCTTTTACCTTGGGCCTAGTGGATTTGGCACACCAATCTTCCAAAAACAATTTCCATCATGATGTGGAAGGCCACCAATAACTGCTTGAGTGTTGATGAGAATATTAAGATGGTGGGTGTTTTGATGGCTTCTAAATGTAACTGCTGCCAAGTGAGTCATACCAAGGATTTGAATCATGTGCTTTGTACGGGGGATCTAGCCAGATGTGTCTGGCGTCTCGCGACTTCTTTCCTCGCCTGGAAGGATCAAACTAATTTCTAGTTTCGCCGAGCTGGTAGGTCCTCACAGGTGTGTATTATTTTTGGTCTCTTTCCTTCTATTATCTCTTGTAAACTTTGGGAGAGTTGTTGTAAAGCTCGATATGAGGACAAAGGATATACAGCTCAATCAGTTTGGCACACCTCTAAATTATGGCTTCACTGTATCACGAACCAAATTATGAAAGTTTCCTCAGTCTCCAACAAAGATATTGATATTTTGAATAGATTGAATATCTCGACTCTGTCCCCCAAGCCTAAGAGGGTCAGGGTGGTAAGCTGGACTTGGCCCCGTCAGGGTTGGGTAAAGCTTAATACGGATGGTAGTAGTCTTGGGAATCCAAGCCCTTCTGGTGCGGGGGGTGTTATTCGAGATGATATCGGCAGGTTACTTCTGGCTTATTCTGTCCCCTTGGGTCTGGGTACTAATAATTTTGTCGAACTTAGAAGGCTTTTGGAAGGTATTCATAGATGTTATTCTCTAGGCTTTCACATATTCAAATTGAGACGGATTCTCAATTGTTGGTTAATTGGATTATTAAGGGTGAATGCCATATCTGGTACTTAGAAGATTTCTGGGATGAACTTCATGATTTACTTAACAGGTTGGACTGTACTGTGAGCCATATATTTCGTGAAGGAAATGTAGTGGCTGATTTCCTAACTAAGTGTGGGGCTGAGAGTATTAATTCTGATTGACCTGACAATCATAATTGGCCCAACCAGCTAAGAGGTCTTCTTCGTACAAACAATTTGGGCCTACCCCACCTATGGGTCTTGTGAGGCCTATGTCCGGTAAGTCGTTTCTGTTTTGTTTATGCTCACTCCTATGTTTGGCTTGTCTTTCCCCTACAGGTTTCCACATAACTGGTTTTGCTTTGATTTTAAATAGGCTTGTTTCTTTAGGTGTGTGGTTTTTTTAGTAACTTGATTTTGACGACTGGATTTTGGATTATATGTACCCTCTAGGGGTTGGCTTATAACCATGGTTTTCCTCCACCGCAAGTGAGGGTAATCAATAAATTTGGGGTACAGTCCTCTTCGTAAATATATATATAAAGTTCCATGGAAATCTTTTTTATCATGATGCTTACAGGGGCCTTGCCTATTTTTTGGACAGATAAACCCTAATGCTAGGCTTATTCAAGGACAAGCTATAAAAAACTATGAGGAGTAGTGCGTTATCTTTGGCTACAACAATCCATCTGAAAGCTCGCTAAATATAGCCAAGGATAGTCTAGATTTGATTGATGAGACTGGCCTCATTTATTTTCGCAACTCTTCTCAACTTATTTTATCTCATCTCATCTCATCTAATCATTACAACTTTTTCAAATTTCATACAAAATAAAATAAACAATTCAACTCTTTTATATTCCAAAACAAAAATAATATTAAAAAATATATTCTAATAATATTTTATTCAACTTTTAACTTTAATTTCAACTCATCTCATCTCATCTCTGAAAACAAATGAGACAAAAGAAAAGGACAGTGCTAAAGAAAAGGAAAAGTACGTATCTTGGACGGATGAGATGGATCGATGCTTAACAAAGTCACTAGTCAAGCAAGTGATGCTGGGAAATAAGCTTGAGAAAAATTTTAAGCTTGTAGCTTATAAGACCTGTCTTTATTTTTTTTTTTTTTTTTTTTTTTTTTTTTTTTTTTTTTTTTTT
>QEOT01000341.1:974337-1051318 GCA_003123785.1 Pterocarya stenoptera
TTTTTTTTTTTTTTTTTTTTTTTTTTTTTTTTTTTTTTTTTTTTTGCCAAAAGGAGGGCGGCACCTCTGACACTTTATTAAAAAATCCTCACTTGTAGCGAAGGGAAACTATGGTTACAACGAATCCAACTCCATTAATCTTGTAAACATAAAAACGTACCCCAAACAAAATATAAAGCACTTATCCACTACATCTAACATAAGTCGTGCCCAATTTATCCAATCTATACAACCCTTTAATCACCCGAGGTAGGTGTAAAGAATCATTAAAAATATTATTCTCGCGCATCGCGCCACATTTTGCCAAAGCATCCGCTACTTGATTTCCTTCTCTAAATACATGCAAAATAGAGAAATCAAAGTCGTCCAAAATCATCAAAAGCTCATCCCAAAAATCTCAAAGATACCACACTATACAAATCCGAGAATGTATCCACGAAACCACCAATAAAGAATCACACTCTATGCCTATACACATCAAACCCCTCTGCCTGCAAATTTTTAATCCCTCAATAACCGCCCCAAGCTTCGCCTCGTTATTAGAACAAGAATCAAAGAATTTTGAAAAACCAAAAACCAAATTACCTCCATAATCCCAAAGCAATCCACCCCCCCCCCCAGCAGGACCGGGATTCCCAAAGTAGCTGCCATCAAGATTTAACTTCAGTCGACCCACACACGGTTTGACCCATCTCAGCACCTTCACCTGCACTTTAGCCTTCTCAACTATCGGCAAATTTAAGTTCTTTAGAATAAGTTCATCCTTGGTCGACAATTTCTGCGCTTTAACAATCCGAGATGCCAAGGTATGAGCCCAAAATTTTATAGAGAACCACACCTCCC
The DNA here is from genome assembly GCA_003123785.1 of Pterocarya stenoptera. NCBI lineage: Eukaryota > Viridiplantae > Streptophyta > Magnoliopsida > Fagales > Juglandaceae > Pterocarya > Pterocarya stenoptera. The sequence goes on from QEOT01000341.1 coordinate 975,181, forward strand.
TTACTGATTCAACCCTCCCTTCCATTCTGGCCCCACACCTTCTATTCCACAGTCACCACACCACCACGCTAGGTAGTAAGCCCATCAACATACCCACTTGAGACTGTAGTTTTGCATGGTTAAACCATATCTGCACTCTTTCCTGCCAGCCCTGCTGTGGAACAAAAAGTATTCCCATCTCAACTGATGCCAACTTCCAAACCTCCATGGCAAAATCCCCTTTTTCGAGAACATGCTCCAAGGTTTCTTCCTGCCTGTTCAAACAGCAATTACAACCAGAAGCTAAAGTGATCCCAAGGCGCCGAACCTGTGCATCCACACTTAGACAGTCAAAAACTGCCTTCCACATACACAATGAAATTTTTTTCGGCATGAACTTATGCCACACCCATTTCGCCCATTCAAACTTTGGCATCTTAACTCTAATTAACTCCCACGCTGACTTGGTAGAGAAACATCCATTCTTCTCATGAAGCCATAGAAAACTATCTTGTTCATTTTTCAATGACCCAACCGACTCCACAAACTCAACAGCCTTTTGACTTCCTAACATCTCCTGAAGCCGCTGCACATCCCAGCAATTATCCACAACTAAGTCCTTCACCAAAAGATCAGGTTCCACCACCTCTCTAACCTCACGGAACAAAGGCCCATCCCCCAGGAATTTATCATACCACAAGGAAATTTTTCCTTCCCCCACCCTCCATTTTGAATTCTCCAACAAAGCTGGCATCACATCCATTATCCTTTTCCAGAACAGAGAGCCCGAACTATTCTCATTACTAAGCACAACAAACCCATGCTTGACATACTTTGCCCAAAGCGAGTTTTTTTTTCAGCAAATTCCACCCAAATTTAAGGAATAGATATTTTTTAACCTCCTATAAATCTCTCACACCAATACCTCCCTCCTACACTGGCACACAAAGCTTCTTCCATGCCCTCCACTTCCATTTACTTCTACCACCCTGTTCACCCCAGAAAAAATTAGCAAATAATCCCTGCAGCTTCTTATATATAATTTTAGGAGCATGAAGAGCCGACAGCAAATGCATAGGCATACTCGTGAGAACATGCCATAAAAGAATTAACCGACCCCCTTGCGAAAGAATTCTACTCTTCCAACTCGACACTTTCTTCCCCATTTTGTCAAGAAGAGGACGAAAATGGGAAGCCTTAAGTTTACCATCTACAATTGGTACACCCAGATATGTGAATGGAAAAAGTCCTTCCACAAACCCGGTCTCCATCAAAATCTCTCTCTTCCTGCATAGTGTTAATTTTTTCGAGAAAACAATAGCCGATTTCTCATGGTTCACCCGTTGTCCCGACCACCTCTCATAATCATTCAAAACACCCTTTAAATAACGAATAGACCTCTTACTAGCATTCGCAAAAATCACAACATCGTCAACATAAAGTAAATGAGAAATTCTAGGAGCACCAACCGAGAGGGAGAAGTGAGGAATGCCTCTTTCAGTCATCTGCTTGTTTAGCAACCGGGAGAAAACTTCTTCTAAAATAATAAATAAGTACAGAGAAAGTGGATCCCCTTGCCGAAGACCCCTTTTGGATTTAAAGAAGCCCTTAAAAGTACCATTCATCATTATCGAGTACCAAGGCGTTGAAACACACATAAACACCAACCTGCATAAAAACTCAGGAAATCCAATCGCACAAAAGACATGTTCCAAAGATCGCCAATCGACACGGTCATACGCCTTACTCATGTCTAGCTTCAACATAACATTTCCACCCCTCACCTTCCGATGTAGTGCCTTAGTCATTTCCTGCACAAGGGTCACATTCTCAAAAATACTACAGCCCTTCACAAACGCCCCTTGTTCCTGTGAGATAATATCCCCAAGAACCAAAGAAATCTTCGCAACCAGAATCTTGGAGAACACCTTGTAGATGACATTACAAAGACTAATCGGTCGAAACTTGTCAAAACCTTGTGGATTTTTTATCTTGGGGATAAGGACAATGAACGATGAGGTATAAAATCTAGAGAGAGCCCCACCCGAATAGAAATCCACCACTGCCTCCATCACATCACTTTTAATAAAATCCTAGCAAGTCAAATAAAAAGCAGAACCAAAACCATCTGGCCCTGGGCTGCTGTCCACAGCAAGAGAAGCCAATGCTTCATACACCTCCTTCTCTACTAGTACTTCTTGTAATCTGTCCACAACATAGTCCAAGAGACCTGAGTCAAATAAATCACTCAAATCTGGCATTACCACCGAGTCCTCTTAGGAAAGGAAGTCTGAAAAATAACTGACAGCTCCCTCATGCACCCTCTCCATCGACTCCAACAAGGTCGATCTGGTAATCTCATGGATTTTACCCTCGAACTCTATCTCCTTTGCCCAATAACATTATGGAAGAATTTTGAATTTGGTCACCGTCCACTAGCCAAGCTTTTTTAGCTTGTTGACCAAGTCGCTTGTCCTCCCTTTTAATCCACATCTCCAACTCAGCCTTAGTGGTTAGAAACTCCCCCTAAATCTCTTCAGAATAGGACTCCTGCAGCTCAGAATCCAGTTGCTCCAGTCTCTCTTCCAACTGCTTTATAACAGAACCCACATGGCCAAATACCTCCTTATTCCAACCTCGCAATTTCACCTTTAATCGTTTAAGCTTATTGGCTAACTTCAATAAACCCAAATTACAAACCACTAGTTCCTCCCACAACATTTGAACTGTTTCCACAAAATTCTCATGATCTATCCACATGTTTTGAACCTGAAAGGGGAGGGACCATACCTCTCCATCCTCGCCTCCAACCGAAGTAAAATAGGCGAATGGTCCGACGTTCTTCTACTCAACAAACTGGCAGATGCTTCACCGAACCTAGCCATAAACTCATTATTCGCCAACACCCTATCAAGCTTGCCCAACTTCTCGCCATATCATGCTGCCCATTACACCATGACAACTACCTTCCATCGAACTGTAAGTCCAATAAACCACACCTATTTATACAATCGTTAAACTCATCCATAGCCGAAGCAGGCCTCTGCCTACCTCCCACCCTTTCCTCATTTCCTTTTATAATATTAAAGTCCCCCAACACCACCCATGCAGTTCCCACGCACGAGATACCACTCAGCTGCGTCCACAGTTCCTAACGCTCTAACTGAGAACATTTAGCAGAAATAAAAGATGCTAACAAACTGGATCCATTAGACTGAAACAAACCAATCAACAATTGGCTAGTCATTCCAATCACATCCATGACCACATTCTCTTTCCAACACACCCAAACTTTTCCCCCCATCTCCACATTAGTCGTATAATTTGGAAACTGCAAACTAAACGCCCACCGTTGTAACTTAGACACATCCTGGAAAGGCTCGGAAATCACCAAAACCGAAATACCATATTTTCTAACCAACTTTCTAATCCTTCTTTTTGAGGTGCCCAACCCCCTAACATTCCACACTACGATGTTATCTATCATAAATTCAATTTATGTTTTTGGGCTTTCACCCAACAAGACTTCCTAACCAAAAGTGCATTAACAGGCTGCTTTCCACCCGTTGTACCCGGGTCTAAACCATAGTCTTTCTGAGCATCCATAGCCACATGAACTTCATCTTCGGATAATACCTCAAAGGCATTAAAACACTCCACAACACAACCATACCTCCCACTCAAATCCCTCTCACCCTCTACCTTCAGCACTTCCTTCGTACTTCTAGGGGATTCAACCCTACCAAACTACCCTCCACCCCTTCTTTGTTATCCCCTGAGTAGCCCTCTTTCCCTAAGTCATTCCCTCCTCTGTTCTCCCTCTCCACCTCTAAAACCTCCAGATAAATTGTCCCCGCCACACTACTCTCCACATTTTTCTTGGGACCCATTGACGAACCCCCCTCCCCAGCATCACCCTCCTCATCTCATACCCCTTCAACATCCAAAATCTCCACCACCCTTTCCACCTCATCAACTACCATCTGAACAGGCTTAGGACTCCCATCCATCCCCTCCTGATTATCCTGAACATCTGATGTCGATTTAAGGCCCACCTCCTTCCACACTTTATCCTCCCCCTCCTTCCCTGATACTTTGCCCCCTCTCTCCTAACAGGTTTAGCAATCGGATGCACACCAGTCTGACAAACCACTGCTGTATGTCCCTGCCTAAAACATTTAGAATAGTAAAATCCTCTCCTCATGTACTACTTCTTGCCAAAGTGTTTATTCCCTCCAATAACGAAAGGAAAACCACGAACCGGTTCATCCTACAAATCCACTTCCACGCACAATCTGGCCCCCGTGGCTCTTGTTCTATACATAGTTGCCTTATCCGTGCCAAGATATCTCCCAAACCGAGAAGCAAAACTCTGGAGGCAATCCAGACGATGCAAGTGTAGCAGCAGCCCTAGCAAGAATAACCATTGAGGAGCAAGTGTAAGACCTGTCTTACAGTTCTAAATCAGAAGTTTGGGTTGGACTTGACAGGCTAAAACATAAGAAACCGATTGAAGACATCGAAGAAACAGTACAGACATGTGAAGGAACTCCTTTCTCATGGTGGGTTTGAGTGGGATGAGAGGATATAAGATGGTTGTCACCAGCGACTATGATTGGAATGAATACATCAAGGTACATTATTATTTTCCTTCCGTTTTGCGCACAATTTGTCAACTATTTATGTTCTGGTCCACCATTGTAGTTTGATGTGAAACTTTTAAAGCTGGGAACAAGTTTACATTCCAGTTTACAGGGTACCAATGATAAGATCCTCCTTTGGATGTAAATGCTCCTCTGGAAATGCATCTGTTCATTTATTGCTGCATGAGCTTATTTTGCAGTTCTTACGTTAGCTCCGGTTTGGATTAAAAATTAGTTCAACTTATCTTATCTCATTATTATAATTTTTTTAAATTTCTACATAAAATATAATAAATAATTCAACTTTTTTAAATTTTAAAATAATAATAATATTAAAAAATAATATTCTAATAATATTTTATTTCACTATTCACAAACCATCTCACACTAAATCCAAATGGAATTAATTGAATCTGCTTTCACCTTTTGTTTTACTTTTTTCTTTTTTCTTTTTTCTTTTTTCTTTTTGAAGATAAACTTAAGAAAAGTGGGGATTTGCTACACAACTTCCTACTATTCACCCACACTCCACACTCCATACTTTTTAATATTTTTTAATATTTTTTGAATTTTTTTTTTAAAAATATTTTTAATTTTTTATTCACTATTCATATAAAAAATATTTGATACAAAAAAATTTAAAAAAAATTAAAAAAAAAAAGGTGAAGTGTAGAGTGTATTGAATAGTAGGAGGTTGGGAAGATTATTTCTACATCTTTTACATTTTTTTTTTTTTTTTTTTTTTTCTGTTTTGCATTGCTTAGTGAAGTGAATTCATTTCAGAGACACCCAGATGCAAGGCAATTAAGAGCCAGGTTTATAGAGAATTATGATGAGTTGCGAATGATCGTAGGCAATGAGCCATCGGATGGATATTTAAAGCCAGTGCCATACTTGATGTCAATCCTGCTTTGGATGATAAAGAGGGCGTCGAAACTCTGATACCGATGTTTGCTAATGAAGAAATGAGCCAGGATGATGCTAATGATGGCATGCAAGGTTCTTCTCAGCAGACAAGGTCTAGGCTGCCTTCATTTTCATCCCATACAGATCATTTATGTACGTAACATGATTAAAGAATCTTTAAAAAAATATCCTCTGAAACATATTATGCAAAGGAAATGTAAAATACTTTTTAACCTTTCCGCTGACACAAGCTGGTGAAGGCAATTCAAATAGATAATCCATCCCAGAAAGAACCCCAAATGTACTACCACTTGGACCTTTCAAACTGAACCAAACTAGGTAACTGTAAGATCGTATAAAAATTGGAGCGAGGTGCAAAGATTTCTTCATTCCCAATTGTATGATATCGTAGGAACCAGGTGGAAGGTTCTCTCTTCTTCATCAGTATCCTCGTCATCTTTTGATTCAAGTTCTTCAATATTATAATTTTGTTCATTCTCTATGTTACCTGCTAAATCCATCTAAGTTGACTGATCAAAGACTTTGTTCCCACCATTATTTTGCACTTTGAACGCCACAATTCAGACCCTACATGGAAGGCAAGAAAATCCCATGCACCAAGCTGTCCGATAAAAGTGTTGTTGACGTAGAGTATGCTTCACAGATGCAAGAAGACTGCTTGGTTGTGTAAAGTAACTGTGCTTTCCCGAGTCACGTCCGGATTACATGCGGGAGGAGGGTCAAGACCTGGTAGAAACAACAAGAAAGACAGCAGCAGTGAGTGTATCGAATTGGCCGGACAAACATTTGGATTTCGTCCATTATTTTTCACTTATCCACCACTCATTTGATGCTGAAGTACAAATTAAATCTATAACAAATGCTATAACCTGTGACAAACAACAGCCATGCACGATGAGTCACTGTCCAGAATCCACATCCCCAACTCTTGAAGCTGCATCTGAATTAAATTTGGACCTGTCTCAGTAGACCAAAAAAGCATCTTCTTCCCATCCCCAAAAGAAGATTGATTAACACCATCCACACCAATCTTAACGCTGAAGCTTGTCTCGTCAACACCCTTAATCCTCACACCCTTCTGTTCCATTAACTTTGCTGCCATATACACAAAATGAATTCCATCTCCAGGCAACGCCACTTTCCTCGAGTCGTCCACCATTGCTGTGATCTTGGACAATAAATCATCAACCCAGAATTTCTCAGCAGAAGATGTACCTCGAACATAAAAAAGTTTAAAGCTCTTCCCAACATAGAAATCATAGGTGGGATCAATGTTCTCGAGAAATAGGTCACTACGAACAAAAAGCATGTTTGCATCCACCATCCAAGAATTATACCTAGACCCCAAACAACTCTTGATTACATATGCCTTCACTAAAATCTCCTTGATCAGTTCCGCATTGGAGTATCGAGATGGAATCGATTTGTACGCCTTAATATTATTAAAAAACTTGTCTGCATTAATCACCGGATGCCCCCTTCTTGAGAGATCAAGCAGCAAGTCAGATTCAGGGCCCATTAGTATGTAGTTCCAAATATTTAGCCTCTCAAAGTGACAAAGCATGTTCCTGATGACCGACTCTGATACTCCAAAGAGGCTTACAAAAATAATGGTTTCCTGTTTCTGCACAGCATAAAGAATAGAGCCAAGTTCATCAACGCTCCCTATAACTCTTCCAGGGTGTACTTCTCTGAAACAGAAATCGTACCATTTCAGATTACTCAAAGGCGGCATTTCAAACAGACTGAAATCAAGGGAGGTTTCATCCAACAATTGAGAATCAGGCCCAGCTGTTTTCCCATAGTTAACACCAGCATCCCTGTGAGAGACACTGAGCGCTCTCTCACGTAAAAAATTGGTGTAGATATTAAAATAACCACGAGACTGAATAAATTTAATGAACCAAGGAGTCCATATTCTCTCTCCCATCTTCTTGTACCACCCAGTTGTCACCTGTGATTTCAGATTTAATTGAGATAATATGTAGCACCATAAGACATCACCAAGAAAGCCAGAAATCAAGAAAATATGAATGAAATTTAAATAAAATTACCATCCCATCGAGAAATGGCTTAATTCCCTTGGCCTTGTGTTTGTCATACCACAACCTGAATTCTTTCCAAGGTTTTGGAAAGAGAAGTTGACCCCAAGTGCCAACTATCTGGTAGAAAAAGAGTCGTGTTCCGCTATCCAGTTGTATTTTGTTTCCATGTTTACCTGCAATCAGCAAACGATAGAACTGAAGGAAAATCATATAAGGATCTAATTTAATAAACTGCAAGTACAAGAAATGTAAGAAGGGCCATTGTCAGAATAATAGTGTACAAGTATAGAAAGAGGGGAAAGGGGGGGAGGGGGAAGGAAGGACATTGCTTTTTTTTTTATAGGTAATCAAGATTTTTTATCATAAGAAAAGGAGGCATAGCCCAAGTACATAGGATGTCTACATGAGAAGTACCTAACTAGGGCTTACAACCATGGAAGGACATTGATATAATAGTCTTCGATTGCAGAAAGAAAAATAAAACGTAACATATAGCCAGTCAACCTGGTCATGAATGGCACACACCATGAAACCAAAACCAAACAGTGAAAACTCAGAACTTCCATTGAAGAGAGAGACAGAAAAGTTTGGCTATATAATTTAGTATAAAAAACTGCTTCAACAGGCAAAAGATTGTTCACTAATTTCGTTGAGTTCTCTCTATTATCTCACTGCAAATCGCGGGCCTAATATTTCAGTATAATGTCTCAGGTAACTCGTAATTTGTAAAAAAAATATTACACACACATCTACCTATATATATATGTATGTATGTATGTATGTATTTATAAATACACAACATGACGTTTGGCACAAAGATAAAGATGGCACGAGGAAGTCCTAACACCTAGGAAAAACCTCGTTAGGCTAAATAAGTTCATAGGATAAAATCAAAAATAAGAGAGTTCGTCGAGTTAGGGAAACCTCCCTAAGTATAAGTTCCTGGAGGTAGGAAGGGTTAATCCAGCTAGCAAAAAAACTGCTTCTGACCCAGTGAATCTGCTCTCCTACTAAGCATTAAGCATTAACAATAACGGCTATTAATTGGGATTGTAAAACTTTCTGGTTCTTAATCCTAAATTGGAAATCTTAAAATATAGTATCTGTTAACAACTTTTCAGATACACATTCTACAATATTTTCCATCGTACGGATTTTTCAGTAATCTTAGTATGGTATCAGGAACATTAATTTTTTCTCGATATTGAACTCCAAAGTCAGTCTCTTTACAAAATCCTTTCTTTTTTCCTGAGGAAAACTAAATATTAATACAAGGATTCACCTATTAAACTATGTACATAAATCTATAAAACACTAAAACATTGTCTTCTTTCTTTTAACTTTCGGTAATTGCACTTGGTTTTCAATATGATGAATCGATATATAGATCTCAGTCTCCAAAGTTGACTCCTCGAATGATAGGTTATAGAACTCTAGTCTAGTAAACAAAATGGTACCTGGGACGAACCTTGGTCTCTGCAGTGAAGCCCCGTAGACGGACGGACTAAAATTTGAAGCATTATAATAGAAATTCAATATCAAACTCCTAAGAAACTTGTAGTAGAGCGGCGAGACCTCCAAATCATCTTCGACCACGAAAGCGAACTCGTCGTCGGAGCTCGGCCACCACGCCTCCAACCACTGCGCCTGCAAGCCCACGTTCTCGGTCCGATAATGCACGAGCTTTTCCCCGAACCTCCAATCGAACGCATCCACGAACCCCAGAATCCGATGCGAACCGTCCAATTTGCTGTCCAATTGAAGGGAGTCGTTGTTTCCGGGGGCGAAATGATCAATGTAAATATGGAGATGGACGCGGTCGGAGAGGTAGTCGGCGGCGGCGAGTGAACGGAGGCACCGGGAGAGCGAGTCCAGGCGGTTGAAGGCGAGGACTTTGATAATGAAAGTGAAATTTGGGGAATTAGGAAAACGAGAATTAGCAATAGGATTGGATTTCTGAAGGGAATGGATGAAATTAGTGTTAGAGTTAGGGGAGGAGAAGTAGGAGTGGCATAAGAAGAGGAAGAAGAAGGCGGAGAGGGAGAGAAAAAGAAGAGGAAGGAAGTGTCTCTTCGGACCCACCATTTTTGCTAGGGTTTGAGAGGTTCCGAGAGTTCTACTGAAAGCTTCAACGGAGAAGAAGAGTTCAGTTCAGTTCAGTTCAGACGGGGGAAGCTGTACGAGATCAGGGACTCGGTCACACAGAGCCTCCATGAGAGAGCCGATCCCCAATTTTTATCAGACGTGGTCGGTCGGATCAAGATTTTTTTTTTTTTTTTTAAATGAGGAAATTAGATTAATAAAATTAAAAGTAAAATAGCAAGAAAACCCAACGGATGAAAGGAGAAAATTTTAGTTGCAAATGAATTATGTAAAATTAATTTTATAAATTGAGGTGGTTGGATATAATATGTTATATTTTAAAATTATTTTTATTATAAAATAGATTTAATGAACTATATAGAACCACGTCTTACGATTTCAATCTTATAATTTAAGTCAATTAGCAGCTAGAATCATCCAAATCAAATTGTAAAATACAATTATAAATTATTCTATTATTAAGTCAGTGTATAATATACAATTCTCATAACTTAAATAATAAAATTTAAATTGTAAGATTCAAATTTTAAAATTTTTATTTCAGATCAAATTATATCATATAAGCATTTTATTAGATGTGTCATCCACACCAAATTATAAATAGAATTTTTTTACAATTATTCATATTCAAGATGATCTTTGACGAACTCTTCTATTGTATTATTTTTATTTTTATTTTTTTTTTGGTTATAAACTTTTGATTCCATTCATAGTTCAAGAAACTGAAAATTACTTGCAGCAAACACTACCAAGCTCTTAGTACAATACAAAGAATCAATTACAAATCAGCATCTACAATCACCTTATTTGAAATAAAATCGGTATAAGAGTGTCACCATTGTGTCGTATATTCAATCATTTTTGCATGTTGAGCTAATAAATGTGTTGCTTCATTACCATGCATTCCCGCTATTTATCTTATATCCTTTTTCCCGCGTGCGCTCCTACAGATAATGCCTAACCTTTGTGTGCCTGACAGTGCCCCTCGTGACAGCCCATGCACCCACGTTACCTCCTAACGCCTGGCCCCCACGTTACCTCTGAACAACTCCACACTCCCATTACCTCCTGACTCTTCTTGTCCCCCAGTTTATAATCCAGTAGGCTAAGCTTGGTAACTAGGCCTGTATGGACTTCTTTATTTTTTCCCCCTCACATCAACGAATCAGAGATAATCAATAATCTTCATCCTTGTTTTGCAAGCAAGGATAGATTAAACATTTTCAAATCATGGAATTCCAACCCTCCATGCATCTTAGAAGCATACAACTCTCCATACATCTTAGGTGAACTAACTCTACTATTCTATTGTTGAAAAATAGAGCAAACAAAAATAAGTTCTGCAAAAAAAGGCATGTAGCAAGACTGAGTTATTCACTCTTCTTTTTAAATTTTATCAATTATAATTACATTTATCGACGTTGTCCATTGCTTAAAATTTCTCACATGCGAATTTATAATCGAAAATTATAATATTTTACATGAAGAGCAACATTTCTCATATTAGATTATTTTTCAATTTGAAAAAAAAAAAACTCTAATATTTCTACAAATACTATATAATAAGCTCTAAACTAAGTGAATACAAAGGTTCCCACTAAATTCCTTATCCTAGTCACGTTCAAATACTAGCGGTGTAGAATTGGGTAGGATTGTTTTCCTATTCAGTCCGAAACTCGGAAATCCAGGTGAATCTGAGCGGATAAAATTTTTTTGTATCCGCCAGATCCGGTTTTTAACCCGATTTTCCGTAACAATTTTTTTCCCCCCTTAAAAAACATTGTTTTTGTTGCAAACTAGATAATGCAAGTTGTTTGATCAGTAATTGTACAGAAAATATTCAACAATGTTATTTATTTTGCATTGTTATGTATTAGTTTAATTAGCTGTGATGTATTATTATTTATTTTATTATTTGTAAATTTATGTTTTGCATTGTGATGTAACAACAATATTATCTATTTTACATTTTTATTTATTTTGTTCTTAATTTATTTTTTTTATAAAAATCTTTTAAAAAGTGTTTAAATTTTTTTTTTTTTAAATATGGGCAATTTAAGCATGATATCAGAATTTTCTTTTAAAAAAAAAGTGCTATAAAAATATTTTTTTAAAGTTTTAAAGTCTTCTTTAAAAAAAAGTATTAAAAACTTGAATTAAATCCAGTTATAACCCAAATATCCGGATTTATAATTAAAAAAAAAAAAGTGAAAAATCTGGTTACACAAATTGAATTTGGTTATATGCCCAGATCGGATCGGATAACCACCCGGATTTTAACATCCAGATCCGGTTGTACACCCCTATCAAATACCTTGAATTAGTTCCCATAAAACCTCCCTTTTTCTCCATGTTAGCCAATTAAAGGGCATTATAATGCATTTTTATTGCAAGGAACTGATCAAACAGGGTTACAAGATAGACAGCCAAAGGTCTACTTGATGAAGTGTATTTATTTTCTTGTAGGCTTGTAAAGAAACTCTCAACTTCAATTAGATATTGAATCCAGTACTACTCTTTTATGAAGATTTTGAATAACATCTCGAATTTAAGTTGATTATGTTTTTGCCTTTTCTTGATCCGGAGGAAGACGATCAAACAATTCCAGATCATGCATGATTGCTGCAAATCGGATCATCAGAATTAATGCAAAAGTGCCTCATCGGTCTAGTTCCTTTCTCTCAGGTCCGATCCACTTCAAAGTCCCTCAAACTGGTTCGTTAAATATTTCTAAACAGCTTTGCTCAAAAAAAAAAAAAACAACAACAATATAATTACCGTTGCGGAGAGACAGATTTTCAAATAATATAACGTTATAACTTATGAAGAGATGAATTTTTAGAATATTACTGTTGAGAGAAGATCATGTATAATCTTAAAATACAATTTTTAGGAATATAAGAACTTTAAAAAGAATAATATTAGGCATCTCACAAACTCACGTGTAATTTAATATTAGCCGCCTAGCTACCAAGATGGTTTTGAAGATATACAAAAATCCATCTTGATTATTTGAAGATAACTCTATATCTTGAGATTTGCTGTGATTTTCTTCTCAACATATACGAAGATCTTTGCAGATGACAAAGGCAAATGAGTTAGAAAAAAAAAATTAGTTAACATGGCTCAACGTCAAGTCAGTTTATGGAATCTTCATATCAAGATTATTTTAAAGAATAAATAGTGACATCCGCCCCTGTTTAAAATTAGCCAACCCACACCGTTGTAAAATGTCTAAAATATCCTTACAATAAAACGCACTTTCTTTCCATTTCACACGATTCAAACTGAAAATAGAGAAGAGAGCTCTAAGATGAGAGAGGGAGATCTGAGATGATGAGAGAGATCTGAGATGACGAGAGAGAGACAGAGAGAACGGGGATGAGAGAGAGATCGACGAGAGAGAGAGAGCAGAGATGAGAGAGAGAGACGACGAGAGAGAGAGAGAGCAGAGATGAGAGAGAGAGCAGCAATGAGAGAGAGACCAAGATGAGAGAGAGCGGCGATGAGAAAGAGAGACCGAGATGAGTGAGAGAGAGCGAGGATGAGAGAGAGCTGATGAGAGAGAGACTGAGACAGAGAGGATGAGAGAGAGACAGTGAGGGAGGAGAGAGAGAGGAGATAGAGAGCTCGGACTGTGAGAGAGAGAGAGAGAGACCGAGAGGATGAGAGAGGCTGTGAGGGAGGAGAGAGAGAGCTGATGACAGAGAGAGAGACCGAGAGGATGAGAGAGACGGTGAGGGAGGAGAGAGAGAGAGAGAGAGAGACCGAGAGGATGAGAGAGAGGCGGTGAGGGAGGAGAGAGAGAGCTGATGAGAGAGACAGAAATGAGAGAGAGAGAAAGAGACGAGAAGGTGAGAGGAAAAAAAAAAACGCCACGTAGGGTGTGCAAAAACGCGCACCTCTACAATGGCGGATGCGTATCAAGACTCTATTTTAAAAACAAATATGACAGCTTTTGCAAAACAAAGTTTAAGAAAGATGATATCAAAAGAAAGAATAATTCAATTTTAATAAAAAAATGTATTTAAATCAAGGTTCGAAAAAACAATTCGATTCAAGCTGATTTGACCGATTCAAATTGAATTCGTAAGAAACTCAAACCGGTTTTAGTGAACATTTTGAATCGTTCACTGAACTCCTTCAATCAACTGATTCTAGCTAACAGATTTGAACCTATTCCAACTGATTCAAAACTGTATTTATTTTTAATTTGTCTAATAATTGGATTTTTCTTTTAATTTTTTGTACAAAAATATGATAGAACTAAATATATATTAACTTTTTCATCATTGTATTCAATAAAAATTGCAGAAAAAATGAAAGATAAAATATGTAGTTTTTTTTTTTTTTAGTTGAACAAAAAATTAAGGAGATGAATGGAGTATTTTATATTAAATTTATATGGTTGTACATAAAATACTACATTAATTTTCATGTATTTATTACTTAATTGTCTTTATATTTTTCGTATATAAGGCAAAAAAATGTTGACTATTGAGGTTAAATACATAAATTACATATTTATTGAAACTATTTAGATTCGTATCATATTTTTATTGAAACTATTTAGATTCATATCCTATTTTTATTGAAACTAGTCAATAAATTCCTATTTTATACGTTATATAAAATACTTGAATTGCATCAAATATGATTTTTAAAGCTTTTTGTCAATATTGAAATATCCGATTTAATATTGTCATGTATCGACCTATTCATTGAATCAGTCCTTACCCGATTCCGATTTTTCAAGCTTTGATTTAAATAGAGTACTAGGCTGGAAAAATAGAGCAATATGGGATGCATGATGTTTTGAAAAATTGTCTAATTAAAATAGGAAAAATAAATAAACTTTGGCTAAACTTTTGAAGAGCCCTAAATGATAGAACAGTTCAAAGAGACTAGCAATGGAAAATCAATAACTTGTAATTATAAATTAGTAATGAAAAGTCTTTTTTTTCTCTATTGAATTAATAATTATAAATTGTAGAAAACCTTTCGTTTTCAAACTTCCCTTTTGTAAGTCTTAATGCTAATAAAACAAGTGGGTTTAACTTTATTATGATAATAAGCACAATACAATGAAAGTTTATTTATGAATGTAAAATCATAAAGTGCTGTGATATTTCAATAAAATAAAATGATATGACGAGATAGTTCAATAGAATACAAAAATGATTAGAAATTATATAAATAATAGATGTATAAGATTTTTTATGCCCTTTTATCAAAATCAAAGTCCTATTGGAAGAAACGTCTAGCCATCCAATGAACAGAAAAAAAAAATCGAAGTTAATGGTCTTTTTTTTTAAATAAAAAAAAAAATAGACTCATGGTGAGTTCTTCGATATTTAATATTGTTTATATAAAATTTTCAAAATTACATAAAAGTAAATTTATAAAGTAATATAACTTGATGCAGTACTTTAAATTGTTAAATTATTAAGCTACGTCACTTTATAAATTTACATTTATCATAAAGTAGATCTAATGAATAAAATAAAAGACATTGCTAGGGGGCCGCCCGGCTCTTACTGCTGGGCGTGCCCCCTAGTGTATTTCAAACTTTTATTTTTTTCTCATTTTCTTTTAAGTATTTTTTTGACATCCTTAATTATTAAGAAAAAATTTAAAATATATATAATTTCACTAATAGTCACTTTTTTAACCATAAAGAAAAAATAAAATAAAATGCTCAAGCAATAACTTTGAACAATAACATTGAGGGGGCTAAATAGCATTTCCCTAAAATAAAACCACAGCTTCATTTTATGAGCTTACTTTTATATAACTCTTTTGTATATGTTGCACTTCTATGAACATAAAGAAAAAGTGATCTAGATGTGTTCAAAATTTAGTAAAATTGATATATTTTATTTATATATAAATGTAAATGGATAATTAGTAATAAAATGTAATTCGAACTCCCAACCGCCTTCAGAATTTTTCTCAAATTAAGATTTTTCTGGATGAGATCTCAGCCACTCTATCCTTTATTTAAACACAACATAACGTACATTCATTCCCCACACAAAATTGCCTTCTCTTCTCCTCTTCTCTTTTCTTCTGTTCTCTACGTGCAGTACTTCATTAATCAATATGGGTACTGCATCGTGCTTGTTAACAGTAGTCTTGGTTCTTCTTCTGAATATTGTTGGTTTCTGTCATGGTGGTGTAACCAGTAGTTATGTTAGGAAAGCTGAGGGATCTCCTGACTTGCCAAAAGAAGCATTTCCTCCTCCTCCAGGATTCAATGCACCAGAGCAGGTATTAAACCTTAATTTACCATATATATACTTGTTCCATTAATCTCAATATCTTTTATTAACACCTAAGTGCGTGCATGTTAACTATATATTGACGTTCAAACATTATTAAATCCATGTTCAAACGTTATATTATCTTTACGTTCGAACATTCAATCGTTACGTTCGAATATAGATTTATACGTATGAAGTTCTATAACATGAGAACATTTGTTGGTATATTTGAACGTACATTTTGTGACGAAAATCAACCATCATTAACAAAAGTTGATCACGTTTGGACCATCACAAAAGCTACGATCTATGTTAGTATAATATATATATATATATAAAACAAACTAGGCCTAATAAAAAAACATTCTAAAACTCTGAAATTTGCTATATGTGCAGGTTCATATAACCCAAGGAGATAGTGGAGGACAGGGTGTGATTATTTCATGGGTTACACCGTTAATGTGGCATCCGAATTTTGTGACCTATTGGGCAGCAGAGGGCAACCTCAAGAATTATAAGCTTACTGCTCCGGCCAAAATCACCTCTTACAAATACTATACATATACTTCTGGTTACATTCATCATGCCACCATTAAAGGATTAGAGGTTAATTATTAGTAATTGTTTTATTTAATTAATTTCTAGTTCATCTTTGAGATTATGTATATATCTATAATCTATATACAATAAAACGTTCATACTCCAAGGTAGCTGCAATTCATATATATTAATCTCATTTTAGGCCATACTTGACATGATTTTTTTTCCTCTTTTGGTATATATGCTCAGTATGACACTAAATACTTTTATGAGATTGGGATTGGCGAGTGTGCCCGTCAGTTCCACTTCAGAACTCCTCCCAAAGTGGGGCCAGATGTTCCATACACATTTGGCATTATTGGTCAGTACTAAGCTGAATTGCATATATCTCAGGAACAAAAGAATTTTTTTGTTTTGTTTTGTTTTGTTTGCATGCAGTAGCTATATATATGTATATATAATGAAGCAATCTGCCCAATTTGCAGGTGATTTGGGACAGACAAGTAGTTCTAATGAGACGCTTGAGCATTATATTGCCAACCCGACTGCGCAAACTATGTTGTTTGCAGGTGATCTTTCTTATGCAGATGATCACCCAAACCATGACAATGAGAGATGGGACACATGGGGCCGCTTTATTGAGAAGAGTGCTGCGTATCAGCCATGGATTTGGACTGCTGGCAATCATGAACTTGATTATGCTCCACAAATTGTAAGACTTTCTACCTTTAGGAATTAAGAACCTAATTAACATACCACAATGATACGTTTCCTCATTGAAAGTGTAAAACTTGAGAGCAAGATCTTCAGTACTAACCTGTATTTTTGGTGCATGGTTGATGTTCAAAGTGAGAATATTCTTTGGTTTTTGAAGAGTATTTTGTGAATCCTGTTCATTAACGTGTTTGTATTTATGTAATATCAGAAAGAATATGTTCCTTTCAAGCCCTATATGAACAGATACCACGTGCCCTACAGATCATCGCAGAGTACATCCCCACTTTGGTATTCAATCAAGCGTGCATCTGCACACATCATTGTCCTCTCTTCTTACTCAGCATATGGTATGAATAGAGAATATATAGTATGATCTGTACGTAGAAGCAAGTAAAGTGGCCTGGTCTCAAGTACTTTCTGTTTTTGTACAGGTAAATACACTCCTCAATACACTTGGCTCCAGAAGGAGCTCACCAAAGTTAATCGAGCTGAAACTCCATGGCTTATAGTTCTTCTTCACTCACCATGGTATAACAGCAACAACTACCATTATATGGAAGGAGAAAGCATGAGAGTGGCTTTTGAATCCTGGTTTGTTGAAAGCAAAGTTGACATTGTTTTTGCTGGTCATGTTCATGCCTATGAGCGTTCAGTAAGCCAGCCTCCTTAATTTGTCAAATGGTCATGAATAAATCCCCTAATAAGATTATTATGTATTTTTCTAATGGGTTAATTATTGCAGGAGCGAATATCGAATGTGAGGTACAATATAACAGATGGACTCAGCATGCCAATAAAGGACCAATCTGCACCAATATACATAACAATTGGTGATGGCGGTAATATTGAAGGCATTGCTGACAGGTATGGTAAAATTGGATAATTATCCGTATCGATGTGTGCGCGCTACAAGAAAAACAAGCATTTGTGACGGATTATTTTCGACGTTAAAGATTTTTTATGACGAAAATAGACTACTTTTGACAGAAAATAATCATTTTTGTAGGAAATTGCTGGCAAAAAATAAACAGTTTTCTTGTAGCATGCTACTGATCCCTTACTCTTTTATTTATATCTCCCAATTTTTTTCTGCATGCAGTTTTACTGACCCACAACCACGTTATTCTGCATTCCGGGAAGCAAGCTTTGGGCATGCAATTCTGGCTATAAAGAATAGAACCCATGCCCACTATACTTGGCACCGCAACCAAGATAGTAATGCTGTTGCTGCTGATTCTCTTTGGCTATACAACAGGCACTATTATCCAGTTGAAGAGCTTAGTCATTAATTAGGAGGCACTAAAGTCCTAGTCCATTTTTCATTTTGACTGCCAATTTGGTGCAGCTTGGTTTTTCATGTTTGTTTAGATGATCTCGGTTTTAATTATTGTCAAGTTGAGTTTTGCTGGGTAGCAGTATTTATAATGCAAATAATTAGAACTAATGTTAGATAGTTTGGTAGCCAGCAGCTGTGTCTTTTGGAAGTCAAATCATCAGGTTTCCCCAATCCATTCATGCATCTCTTGAGAACCCAATTAATATTTCTCCATATGTCCTTGGCTTCCTCCAATATTTCTATTTCATTCATCTCTTGAGAGCCCACAAAAACTTTTCCTTTTCAACAAACAGCTAATGCTGAAGTACCACCACCTATTTCAATTTTCAAAGTTTGGCAGAAAGTCGGATGCACTGTAGAGCATATACTTTTAACTGCTCTTCGTATCATCAAATTAACTGCTAGAGTTAGGAAGTAATGGTTGATAGATAGTGGCATTGCCAGAACTTTCTCCATCTTTGTTTTCAGAACAAAGAAAAATGAGATCTTACCAACTTTATTCCCCTTAATAAACAGATATTGCAGCTTGTCTACTTAACAATTGACTGGATTTTTCAGTCGTGCTCTGCACTTTGAAAAGTGTTTGTGGTTGATGTTTACCAATAATATGGCAGTTATCACCTCAAAGATTTCTAAAAGCAATCTGTATGCCAAGTTACTAAAAACTCTGGTTTGATAGTGCGCGCGCATGAAAAGAATATCATCAAACACTTGTGTAGTACGACTTTGATGAAATCTACCATACTTCAACCAAGCTAAACCAGGCTTCAAGCTAAGGGACAATCATTAGGCTCCTGACTAGAATAACATTATCATCAGGGAACATGGTGTTCTTGAAAATGTTGAATAAGATAGCACCTATAATCAAGTAACCAGGTTATTGAGTCGAACTGACTCTGCCTGAATGGATCAGGAGCTCGTGGCACAGTGACACAATGAAGTGAGGCTTCTCTTCAAAATGGTGAAATATGAGGCTTATTTATCAATCCATAAAGCTATTCATGCAGTATGACTAATTACTAACCAAGTGGACAATATTGAAGAGTTCTCCGGTGGATTTAACCTGCCAGGCTTGGGATGAGAGTCTCTCACAAAACTGATGCTATTGCCAGAAACTGAAGAAGAAGCTATATATATGAGGTGACTGTAAACCGCGCTGGATATTTCTTTATGTGTAATCAATGGTTTCAGGGGCAAAATGCAGATGATCGGGTTTGCAAAATCTCCAGTCCAAAAGGTATTTTTCTCTTTATTAATAAAATTGTTTTCATGAATATTAGAATGTAATCTGTTGGGGCTTATACATCAATGAAAAATTGACAAATAATCGATTTTGGGTGAAGATCCTTTATGTTTGTTGAACTTTATAGATTTGGTTTGCTGCAATTTACAAGTTGAATAAGGCATTTTAGTTTTAATTTTAGTCTAAGCATTTGGTCAGGGGAGTTTTTAGTTTAATTGAGGTGCGGTTTGGATAGTGAGATGAGATGAGATGGTTTTAGACAAAAATTAAAAGTTGATTAAAATATTGTTAGAATATATTTTTTAATATTATTATTTATTTGGGATTTAAAAAAGTTGAATTGTTTATAATATTTTGTGCGAAAATTTAAAAAAGTTATAATAATGAAACGAGATGAGATAAAACACTTTCACTATCCAAACGGGCCTTACGAACTAAAAAGCCTTATTAAACTGGATTTAAAGTTTGGTTTTTTAAGAGTAGTATTTAAAGTTTCAGAATTTATTAAGTTGTTTCTTTGTTGGCTTTTCTATGTATTTGGCCTATCATCATTACCAACTACTAATTTTATTGATGTTGAGGTGTCCTGAGTTTTATGCAATTAGGAATTTTCTATAAGAATAAACAGTTTATAGTTAAAATTTTGGGGTTGAAGGTATGATGAATGTTCATCTGTTCATCATTAATCTTCTTCATATCAACTCACATGAGAAGAATATGAAGTTCAATCAAGTTTTCAAGCATCTCATTGACATATCGGGTTTGTTCACGTTCAAACGTTAAGATATGGAGGTTCAAACATTTTTAAGTCCATGTTTGAATGTTAACTATTGACGTTCAAATATTATCATGCTTACGTTTGAACATTATTAAATCCACGTTCAAACGTTATACTATCTTTACCTTTGAATGTTCATTATAAGTTATATTCAAATGGAGATTTATACATTTGAAGTTTAGTAACATGTGAACATTTGTTGGTACTTCGAACGTACTTTTTGTGGCAAAAATCAACTGTCATCAAAAGTTGATCATGTTTGAACCTTCAATTGACGTTAGGTCACAACTCATCATGAAAAAAAAAACATATTTTGTGAAGGTTGAATGGTAAACCGACACAGTTCTAATTGTGTTGGTGACGGTTTTTATCAGACGTGGTCGGTTGGATCAAGACGTGGTCGGTCGGATCAAGACTTTTTTTCATTTTAAATGAGGAAATTAAGAATTAAAATAGCAATAAAATCAAATAATATTATATAAGCTATATACAGTCTAGATACAGGTTTGGGATAAAAATAAAATACAAAATTCTCATCTCATCAGTACAATTTTTTTAAATTTTTCTATAAAATATAATAAATAATTCAACTTTTTCAAATCTCAAAATAATGATAATATTAAAAAATAATATTTTAAACTTTTATTTAAAATCAAAAATTCTCATCTCACTCTCCAAACATGCTCGCTATTTTTTTTTTTTTAATGAAAAGTGCATTGGATTTATACAATATGTAACATTACTCTATAATAACAAAGCATGAGTAATACTACTCTTCTTCTTAAAGTCAGTCACACACCAATTTGTAATCGAAATTGAAGAACAATATTTCTCATATTAGATTGAAATTCCCATAAAGCCTCCCATTGATCTCCATGTTAGCCAATTAAAGGGCAATTAATAAAAAGTAATGCATTTTTATTGCAAGAAAAGGATCAAACAAGGTAGATAACCAAAGGTCTACAACTCTCTCCATTGATGTCAAGTGTATTTATCTTCTTGTTGGCTTCACGCGGTATTAGACAGTCATAGTCACTCATAGGTGTTTTGATTATGATTCTCGAGAGTGGTTAGTTGACTTTGCTGAAAAGACAAATATGCATTAAACTTATTTTATTTTCTATGTATTTTGTAGGAGAAATATTAGTATATCGTCATAATTTACCCTCTCACTTTGATTATTTATGTTTTTTTTTTTTACTTAATAATTAAGAAAGTGATTTTTAGTGTATTAGTATATTTTTTTTATTTTTTAAAAATATTTAAATATGTTAAAAAAATACAAAAATAAAATAAAAAAATAAAAAAATTTATTCTAGGCAACACGCCCAGCGGTTATTACTAGGTGGCAGCCTAACACTACTCATTTTATAATTATATAATTCCTGACATTATGCAACTTTATATACCAAGAAATATTTACTTGAAAACAAATCAATATGTTTTAATACATTTAACTTTTTATGAATTCTTTTTCTCTCTTTAGAAGGGATTGAAAATAACGAGGACCAGATCCTAGAACATTCCTCTTAGAATTAAGTAATGTTATACATCATATTCATTATTTTATTTTTATTTCACTGTATAATATGTGATACATTTATCACATTTGGATGATAAAAAAATATTTAATAAATGATTATTCAATGGCAATAAATATGTCACATCTTACACAGTAGGATGAAAGTATAGTTTATAAAAGTTTTCTTATTATAAAGTAAATATGGCATCTTACATCAAAACTAATATCTTATATTCTTGATTTGTGAAATTGTAGGATCCATCCCAAACTAACAATTTAGGCGACACACCAAAATTAGATAATCTTGCTAAAAGAAAATTACAAGGATAATCTTGATCATCAACCTTCATGAAATGTGTTATCTAATAGCCAACTATAATTGAGAGGTGTGATTTGTTAATTTTGGATTTAAAGTATAAAATAACAGATAATTTATGTATCCACTAGTAATCATCTATTTTATAGATATTTTTTTTGTAGTTTTTTAGTAAGATAATTTTTCCAAAAGAGATACAAAAAATGTTCAATATCATTTAATTGAATAGTTGCTTTTGTTGGGTTTATAGAATCTGAATTATTTTTGTAGCAGCTCAATTTGATGATCCAAATCTGACAAGGATTTGTTACAACTTTTTGGTGAAGTCTTTATGAGGCTTGGGTCGATAGGCCCAAGCCGAAGTGAACATGGCCAAGTCTCATGGGGTCTGGGGCCAACTCCTTAGGAAAAAAAATTTTTGACCCAATTTATGACTTGAGAAACGCTAGATAAAAAGTTTGCTTAACTTTAGCGCAACATGTTGCTTGAGCGAAAATTAAGTAGAGAGTACTCGACGTGTAACTCAAGTGAACTTCAAATGAAGAGTTCGCTCAAGATTCGCTCGACACCTCACTCAAGCGAATAAGGCGATAATTATGATATTAGGGTTTCAGCCGTACAATTATATAAATATGTTTATTATGAACAATATGGTTGTTATTGATGCAAATCAGGAGAAAGATCTCCCATAATTCCGTGATCAATGACCCTGTAAACGTTGGAGCTGTTATGATATGCAGAGGATTTTTAGGAAGCTTACATATTTGCTGCAATTATGTTTACTTTTTCTGCTTATTGCTTTCCGAATTTATTGTTTTCCTAGTTTGCTTCTTCCTAGTTTATTGCTTTCCTAGTTGGAGTTGGAGATTGTATTATTAGATTATTATTTAAGGAAAGATGAAAATAATGAAGTCAGTTTTTGGCCATTTTACGAATTTGAATTCAAGCTTTCCTTGGAGTGATTCCAATGCCACAGAGGGATTCTGTGGTTGCCCTGCTCTTGGCTTCAGCGTGAGGTTAATCCGAGTGACTTTGGCATCAGATGAACATTATAGTTTGTCCCATTTTATACTTTGCTTCCTCAGGATAATAAAATTCACTGCAGCTTTGTGGACATAAATACGTTATCGAGTCACGTAAATTTTTATATCATGTAATTAATTTCTTGTTTTACTTTAATTTATAGTAAATGTGAGATAACAAATATAATCTTTTATAAAGATTTGGACTAGCTGTCCCACATTTAAGTTGATTATGTTTTGCCTCTTCCTTAGAAAAAGACCATGAAACAATTCCAAGTCATGGTTGTTTTGGATCGGATCATCAATATATACAAAAAGACTACTCACCCACAAAATAGAAACCATATTTAATGCACCAGCTCAGTCTGGTTTTAAAGGGAAAACAGCATTTGATAATAACAAGACACTGATTCTGATTAAACCAAAAATTGGAAAGTCCAAATCACAGTTCTCTCTCTCTCGGGTCCACTTAAAAGTGCCTCAAACTAGCTCCTGCTACTTCCTTTTCTCTCTTGTCCACTTCAAAAGTTCTTCCAACTGGTTCGTTAATTTCTAAACGGCTTTGCTAAACAAAATAATAATAATAATAATAATAATAATAAAAGCCTTTCTAGGTACAAACCGCGTTCCAAATCGTGTATCAACTATGACTTAGTTTCTTATATTGAAAAATAAAAAAAATAAAAAAATTTTGAGAAAATAATAATATTCTCTTTTTCACAAAAATTATTTTCGTCTTTAATTTGCACCGCTTTATTAAACGGATACCTTACATGTCAGCATCGTGTGCGGTTTGACACGCAAATTCGCTTGCAAGAAGATTTAAAAAAAATAATATTTAATTCTAGATAGTGAGTTGAAATAAGATGAGATAGGATAAATTGAGATAGTTTGAGATATTTGAATTGAGATGAGATGAGTTAAAAATAGTTTGAATTAAAATGTTTTATAGGGTTTTGAAAAAATAAAGAAAAAAATTGAATAAAAATATAATAAATTAAAATATTACTAGAATATAATTTTTTAATATACTTTTTATTTTAAAATTTAAAAAAGTTGAATTTGTTTTTTGTAATTTGTTTAAAAGTTTAAAAAAATTGTAATAATTAAGTAATGATTAGATCAAAAAGTTAAAAATTTGAAATTAAAAATATTTATCTTTGTAGTGTTTGGATATTGAGATGAGATAGAAACATCTCTCTATCCAACCAAGCCTTAAGAACCCGCAACCCCAACTCTCTAAATAAAGAGTAATATTAGATATAATCATGAAAACTGTGCAGACATTACAAAGATCAATACGACTTTTACAAACTTAAAAATAAAATACAAGAATCAATAATACTTTTACAAATTTTGAAATAAAAATAATTTTAAAAAATTATATTCAGATAATTTTTTAATTTTATAATATTTTTATTCGATATTTTCTTTTTCATATTTCAAAATTTAATAAAACATGTTATCTCAAACTATTTTATTATCTTTCGAAGAGGTATAAAATATTGGAAATGTCAAAACCAGACTCACTCTATTTAATACTACACATAAAGCTTTCAAGCGATGTGAAGTTCATATGAATATTTTAGTACTGCTATCCGATTTGATAAAAAAAAATAAAAATAAAGAAAATATGAATAGCCAAAGTTTGTTAATTAATTTAGCGGGAGAAAGAAGCAAAAATGAGGAAGAAAGGACAGAAGAAGAAGACATGCATGGGACCGCCAAGAAGTTTCAAGTTTAAAGCGTACGCATGGGTCGTGACAACACACTGGTAATCCCAATTCCTCTCTCTCTCTCTCTCCCACACCACCCAATCTCAACCAAACCCATAACCATAATCAAAAGCGTCACCATTATCATATGTATTTTTTATACGAAGAATTCTTCATAGATTATAGGACGGCTCTCTCTCTCTCACTCTCTCCCTTGCTTTTTCAAAAAGCAACAACCCAACGCCCCCTCTCTCTCTGTCTTTCTTTGTTTGCATATCCTCTTCCTACATACTCTCTCTCTCTCTCTCTCCGTCATCATGTCTAGTGGATGATCGAGTTGAAGGGCTCTGCCGTGCATCTGATCCATCCAAGAATCTTCAATTCTAAGCTCTCCATTATTTACGTATACTTATTTTTCATCATCTGTGAGTCCAAGTCTCCCTTTTTGTCTCCATTGTTAACTTTTGTTTCCCTCTCTCTGAAATATAGTAAAACCAAAAAAGGGAATTCGAAGAACTAGGGTTTTTCATTTCCTTGGTCTTACCGCTTGTTTTGAGTCCGAAGCTGAAATGGGTAATTAGCAATTGCATTTGATATTCTTGTTCTTTGCTTTTTCTGTGTATCCGGTCTGATTTCTCCAGGCTTTGCAAATATATGGATTTTTATACTATTGCTTGAATCAGCAGTGATCGGCGTGAGTTGTCTGGTTTGTTGTGTTTTTTAAAAAAAAAAAATTTCAGGAAATGATTGAACTTCTCAACTAAGCCGTGTATGTAAAGGATTCAACTTTTTCGAAGATCATATATTTTAAAATTTTAGAATAAAAGCATTTTCGAACTGACCTCACCCTCCACGCCCAATTTTTTATTACAATAAGTTGAGCTTCCATTTTTCGCTAGAGCTCAGCTCATTGGCGAGGTTGAGAGTCCTTTTACAGTTAGTTTGTTCTTTACTTTTTTTCTAAGAAGCTTACTTTTGTTGGTTAACAGAGTAGTTGGTCTGTCATTATGACGAGGGTGAGCCGTGATTTTGGTGACACCATGCAAAAAGATGCCGTCCCGGCAGTGTCTGCGGATGTGATGTTTAATTCTAGTCGTTTTCCAAATTACAAAATTGGAGCTAACAATCAGATTGTGGAGTCGAAGGATGACCCTAAAGTACTATCCATGAAGGAAGTTGTCGCCCGTGAGACTGCACAACTGTTGGAACAACAGAAACGCCTCTCGGTTCGTGACCTCGCAAGTAAATTTGAGAAGGGGTTGGCTGCTGCTGCTAAGTTGTCTGAAGAGGTTAAGTTTTATTTACACTTTTTATGCTCTTTTATGTTAGGAAATAATGTTCCGTTTGTGCTTATTCGTGACTTGTCTATTTTCCTAGGATTTCTTTCTTTTTTAGTTTCTTAATACGTTTTTCTTTTCTTTTCTTTTTTACTGCTTTTGGCTGATCATTTGGTCACTGAAAAAACCAAGGTCGTGGAATGTTTGGTTCTGTTATTAAGGTTTTGGAAAATTTAATCAACTCTGTTAAGATGCGCCAATTAGAGTTACTACGCTCAGTTGAAAGAAGAATAAATTTTGAGCAATTCAATTTTTGAAAAATATAAGATGCACAGATTGATCTACTGTATTTCCTATATCGTAGAGGGTTTAGACAGCTTGGAATATTGTTGGTTTGTTTCATGTGACAATGCTTCTTTCTTATGTTGCTTTTGTATCCAATTGGGAAGAACATAAGCAATTTTTTCTGAGAAGAGTGGACGATACAGAGAGAACTTATAAGCTAGTCATTTGTGGACTTCAGAATAGACTAAGGGAGGCAGCTTCATTGGAGAAACACGTTCTTCTGAAGAAGCTTAGAGATGCACTGGAATCCCTAAAGGGGCGTGTGGCTGGTAGAAACAAGGATGATGTAGAGGAAGCTATATCTATGGTTAGTTCCTATAATATGCTCCTTTTGTTTGAGTTCTTTTTTTCCCTTTCAGCATTCCTATGCCTTAAATCTAACACTTTTAGCACTTTTAGTCGGTTACTGAACTTGAAATATAACTAAAATTCAAATGCAGTATTAAGACATATGCGAGAAGACAGCTCATCATTTTGTTTTGAGTTCCTTATTAAAGTAATTTTATAAATGTAACAGTACAATCATGAAATGAACCATAATTTCTTTTTTATCCTTTTTCATTATTCATTATTATATAAGATGTGTATGGCAGTTTTTTGGTCTTTTGAGGAGAATAGATAATGTTTTCACTGTTTAATCTTTTGTGTTCTAATATGTTAGAAACTGTAGCTGCAGAATGTTTTACTTTTGCTTCTTGCTTGAGAAATTCAATTGTTGTTCATGCGCTTGGCTATGAAATCTAGTTGGTAATTGTTCTCGGCCCGGTCCCATAAGCATATTTTTGTCTTAGTGTCAGCTATATGTACTTGTGGTAGAGTATATATTGTTTATAATATTTCCATATAATAGAAAGCTGGGGTTGTCCTTGAATTGCTGCTTTTATTTCTCCCCTATAATGGATCTTTTTGTTGGTTAGGATTTTTGTTCGTATTAACTCCTTTTTGGTTAAGTGATAATTCTATACCCAATTCTATTTACAAGTGAAGCAAGTAATGGCTGCCAAACTGTTGTCACTTTGTGTAGGTGGAAGCTTTAGCAGTTCAGCTGACTCAAAGAGAAGGGGAGTTGCTACAAGAAAAGGCAGAAGTGAAGAAACTAGCAAATTTTCTTAAGCAGGTGACATGAACTTCTTTGAAGTTGGGTGAGACAACTTTTGACAGCATCGTGATTTTCATTAGAAAATTCTTTTGAAAACTGATACAATTCCAATGCATCATAATGACTAAAAGAATTAAAAATTCATTGCATTAATGCTTGTGTGTAGCTATTAAAAAATTATTTTTTTATAGGTTGAGAATATGCTATTTTTATAAAAATATACTGAACTGATTTAGATGATGTTTTGATGGCTATTATCAACTATCAAATCCCTTTTAAGTTGTATCATTGGGACTGGGCCATCCACTTGATAGGTAGTGATTTCTCCGATCATCTTAGAGTTAGCAAGGCTTTTGATGTTTTAAGTTTGGACAAAGGAAAGATGGGAAGCTGTTTCATTACCCAGTTAAATAAATTCGATTCTAGAAGTCCAATAGATCGTGAAGAATTTGTTGTCACTATAGCTAATAGGAAGCAATACCTTACAGTACCTGATACGACAGTTCTGTTAAGAATGTGTTCTCGTATCAGATCCTAATATGTAATAACTTGCAACTGCTATGCTCTTGCTCTATATCTCTCTCTAGATCATTTTGTTCCTTAAATGTTTCACCTCTTTATTACTCAATCCATCCCTTTATCTACTCCAGATTTCCTTTTATAGGCACCCAAGATATTTTCCCATGGTAAAAAGTAACACATAACAATCCTCTGGAAACCCTTTTTTTCTTTGAAGACTTTTCCCCAGCTTGCTCTGGTCTCGTGTTCCTTAAGATACCACACAAAACCTGCTCTAGAAACTCTCTCTCTCTCTCACTGTTTTTTATTGCGTTTTTTTTTTGTTTTAGGCTTCAGAAGATGCTAAAAAACTGGTTGATGAGGAAAGAGCTTTTGCTCGTGCTGAAATTGAAACTGCCAGAGCAACAGTACAGAGAGTAGAAGTGGCTCTTCAGGAACAAGAACGTATGTCTCGTGCTTCTGGAAAGCAGGTATGTGTTCTTCATATATTGTCAAGAGTGCTTGGCCGCTGCAGCCCTAATGTAGTATTTGAGTTGGGCTTTGTTAATTTGAAAAGACTGGAATCTGTCCCATTCTGCATGGCTAATATTCATGCTCGTCTGTTATTAATCTTCTTGCGTCTATACATACATATGTTCATGCTCGTCCTTTATTGCTTAATGTAAGTCTATGATTAATGGATTGGTGACTTTAATGGTTTGAGGGAGGATATTCCTAGGTAGCTGCATCATGGTTTATGTTCTCTTTAGTGGTGCCTCATGTTTGAAACTTGGCAGCGTAGTGATTAGAGCATCACTGATATGGCATACCTACTTTATTATCTTTTTTTTTTTTTAAATAATGATATTCATACAACTGTTTTACACCCATTAAAGAACCAACCAATATGATTGTGCCACTTCATCAAAAGTATGAAGTTTTTTTTATTTGAATCTCAAATTTTACATAACTGCCTTTTATTTAAAACGGAGTTAAAAGAGTTGTATATGAGGTCGTGCCTGTATGATTACTCTTTTCTCTCTTGAACACATATTTTTTTATTTGGGACTTTTAGGACTTGGAAGAATTGATGAAGGAAGTTCAAGTGGCTAGACGAATTATAATGCTGCATCAGCCAAGCAAGGTGTACACTGGATCTCTGGTCTTAATTATACGCTTATCTCGTAATAAAAAATTCCCTTAAGATTTATTCCCTTTTTGTGTGTGTGAACATGTGTGCTGTCAAAGTTTTGTGAATTTTTCATGTTTTTTTGCTGTAATATGATCATATGTGGAGTTCTACATTGTTTCCTCTGTTAATCTGTTCATCTTTACCATGTTTTCATCCGAGTCTGATTTAATTGTTTCACATGTTTACTTATAAAAGAAAAAGTGGTTCACATGTTTGCTTTGTGCAGCTATTCAGTTCAGCCAAATATGTTTTATTTGTTTCATGTCTCTATGCTGCGGTATAAATAATTAAAACTACTAAAACTGCTAATTAACTTCCTAAACTACCATTTTTTTTTTCAATTGCACCCTTTATCACCAATTTGACCGTTAAGATCAATTAAAAAAGGATGTGGCGCAATATTAATGATGAATCTTAATTGATGGTGCAAATTTTCAAAATTTAGTAGGTTAAGGTGCCAATTGCAATTCTGGTAATCAGAGTGTAATCCAAAAAAGTTGTGGTAGTTTGGGAGTGCAAAAATGTAAGATTCCCATTACTAAATATAAAGTCCAACAATGGACATAATTTTCTTTTGATTTGAGTTTTATTCATAAAATAGGCATAGTCCAAGTATACATGGAGTATACATGAGAAGTACCTGACTAGAATTTACTACTGATAGTAAAAAGTCATGGGTATTTAGTCTGTTACAAACAATGACCCCCACCCATAAGAACAATGTTTTAAAGAACAAAACTTTCAGCTCCTCCATTTTTCTCTCACGGTTTTTGAACCTTATATCATTTTGCTCCTACCAAATAAACCAACCCATACATATAGGAATCATTTTCCAGATTGCAGTGACTTGTGAATTACCTCGGAGGCCTCTCCAGCTTGCTAGAAAATCTACCAATCAAGGAGGCGTGACCCATGATAATCCAATTCTTGCAAAAAAAATCATCCCATATGGTCCTGGCCACTTTGCAATGTAAAAGTAGATGATCGACTAATTCACAATTCTTCTTACACATGCAACACTAGTCCAATACCATTATTCAACGTTTCCTTAAATTATTTGTGGTAAGTATTTTGTCCAAAGATTCTATCTAAACGAAAAAAGTTGCTTTTGAAGGAGCTTTCATTCTCCAAATACACTTCCATGGGAATATGGCCATGCCGGGGCTCGTTAAAACTTTGTGAAATGGTTGGATAGTGAATTTACCTTTCTGGGAACGGCTTCAAATCATCTATCTCTACTACCCTCAGTCATGCTTACAGAATACAGTACCGTGTGGAACTCTATGATAGCCTGCAACTCCCAATCTTGGGTTGGGTTGCCCTAGTGAAATCAATATGCCATTGAGGGATGCCATTAGAAAAGGCCAAGAGGTCCGCTATTGCTATAAAGGCATTTTCACCCAGCTTGTAGGTAGCCCTCTCCGCGACTTGAACTCGTGACGTGGTTCCAGCTTTAATACCAATTGTTAAAAACCCAACCATTGATCCAAAAGTCCTAGGATTATTAGGATTATTGGATACTAATTTGGTTGAATTTTTAACCCTCAGGATCATAACAAGATACTTCAGGGGTAGAGAAGATACCTTACATCCCAAGAAAGAGGCTAGAGTCACCGCTTCGAGACATTCCCCGCCGGTACAAATTTAGATTTTGAGAGATTTACTCTGAAACTCGAGACAGATTCGAAATAGAGAAGTAGGGCCCTCAAAGATTGGATATGCCTACTATTTACTCCATTGAAAATGAGAGTATCATCAGCAAAAAGTAGGTGAGAAATATCAATAAAGCCATAAATAACATTCCCTACAAAATAACCATAGAGGAAACCACCTTCCACAAGGCTGACAATCATCTTACTGAGTGCTTCCATGACGAACAAAAAGAGTAAAGGGGAGAGCGGATCCTCCTGTCTCAAACCTTTGGAGGAGTCGAAGAAACCCACCGGCGAACCGTTCACCAAGATAGAAAAGGGGACTGTTGAGATACAAAATTCTACCCAATTCAGCCATTTCTCACTAAAGCCACATCTTGCAAGTAAATAAAGTTAAAACTTCCAATTGACAATATCATAGGCTTTTTCCCTGTCTAATTTGCAAAGTAACCCAGGTTCTCGAGATTTGAGTCGATCGTTCAACGCTTCATTTGCAATTAAAACTTAGTCTAGAATTTGTCTGCCTTTGACAAATGCATTTTGGAGAGAATCTTGTACTCAATCGATTCGCTAGCACTTTGGAGAGAATCTTGTAGGCCTCATTCACTAGGCTAATGGGATGATAGTCTCGAACCCACATAAGGTACCTCCCACTAAAAAGGTAGCATTGAGACTTTTTTCAAACTTGGCATTATTGAGGAGCTCTTGAAAAACCCGCATGAGGTCACCTTTTAAAACTTCCCAACAAGTTTGGAAAAAGCCCGTGGTAAAACCATCAGGGCCTGGAGCCTTGACACTAGCCATACCCCTGATTACTTTGCTTACTTCATCTTCTTCAAAGGGCCTCTCGAGCCACCATGGACTGTTGATCTAATGCTGAAAAAGTCAAACCATTTATTGTTGGTCTCCATGTTTGTTGTTCGGATAGGAGATTTTCGTAATACTGTGCAAAGTGGTTCTTGATAACTGACTGATCCGAGGAAATTGCTTCATCTACCATCAACATATCAATAGTGATGTTCCTCTGATGTGAATTAGCTATCCTGTGGAAGAATTTTGTACACTTGTCTCCCTCCTTAAGCCATAATGCCCTTGATTTTTGTCTCTATGAGATCTCTTCCATTAATATTACTCTTTCAAGTTCTGAGACGACCTGGCTCTTGCAAGGTCTCTCAGATTCAAAGAGAGTTCTTGCCTCCTCCTCGTCCTCCAGACCTTGTAACTCCTCTAACAAGGAGCATTTTTGTAGAATCACATTGCCAAACACTTGTTCATTCCATTGTTTCAAATCATGTTTTAGCGCTTTTAACTTTCTTGCCATTATGAAGCTTGGAGAGCTGTGGAAATCATAAGAAGACCACCATTGTCGAACCTTGTCTACAAAACCTTCAGATTTAAGCCGCATATTTTCGAATTTAAAATATCTTCTGCCCCCTTGGATGCCTCTAAAATCTAAGACGATGGGAAAATGATCAGAGCATACCCTACGTAATCTTCTTTGGGTTACATTTGGAAAATGTAACTCCCATTCTGGAGTTAGCAAAAATCTATCAATCCTCGACCAAGATGGGAGTTCACGGTTGTTGGACCAAGTATATGTACCTCCTATTAATGGATTGTCTTTAACCGCCTGTTTTGAAATGAAATCAGAAGACTCCCTCATAGCTGGCGTGATATAGGATGTACCCGATGTTTCGCTTGGGAAACGAGATACATTGAAGTCACCTCTATACAACTTGGTAACTCCCATCAATTAAGAAGTCCCACCAATTCCTCCCACGATGACCTTCTTTCTGAATCACTATTAGGGCCGTAGACTCCTGCGAATGCCCATTGGAAACCATCTTCTACATTCACAAAGGAGCAAGCCACAGTGAAATCACCCACACATTCCTCCAACCTTTCCACCACCCTTTTATCGAACATAATTAGAACACCACCGGATGCTCCTTTAACAATGGACATAATTATCTGACAGTTTCTGTCATGGGTCAAGTTTCTGGTTATGCCTATGGCTTTCATCCATAAAACTCTTGATTACTTATAAAAAACAAGAAAGTTTCTGAGGCTGGAATGACTCTCTAGGGTGGATGGAACTTCAAGTACTATAGCTGTGAGATTATTGATTTGGATTTTAGCTATGGGGATTTCTTGTTTCCCTTATAAAAAAATTTCAAAACTCAGAAAGAGTTTTTGCCTATTGATATGGTAAGTTGCTTCAATGCTCAAAACATTACAAACTGAATTGCTATTTTATTCTTGTTATTGATAGAGAAAACTTATGAAGTGTGTTTGAGCTTGTATCAATAAAACTCTTGTTTACTGCTCCAAAAAAAAAAAAAAAAAGTGTGTTCGAGCTTGCTTCACACTAAAAAATTGGAGCCATGGTTGGAAAAATGTAGTAAGTTAAATTACTCTAGAGACAGCAACTCGACCTTTCTTCCATGGTTGCATCATCAACATGGCACAGAAATTAAGGAAGTTGGTGAGTTTGCATGGTATGAGAGTGCTTATGATTTTTTAAGTAAAATAAAGTTTATTGAATCAAGTAAATTGTCGTAGCCCAAGTACACATGAAGTATACAAAAGAGAACACCTAGTTACAAGTTAGGAACTTATGACTTGTTCATAGATGCCACACTTCAATTTTAGAAGTAGATCACTTAGAAATGGTAAAGCTGGCTGCTAGATGAGATTGTCCAGACCTCTATTCTTTCCACCTCATTTTCTTTTTCTTTTTCTTTTTCTATTTAGTTATTTTTATTTTTAGTGTATCCAGGCATTCTTTGAGCTTTGTACTTGAAAGATGGCTCATCCTCCTTTTGGTAGGAAAACTTGGTATCCTCCTGCCATGTGCTGAAGTAGAATATCATCGCTATTGTTTTTACATTCTGTACATACATGATCTCTTTTGATCTAAAATATATTTACTATATGTTCTTTTCTTAATGATGAGTAAATAAAGCATTAATTTCTAGGTTATGGATATGGAACATGAGCTTCGAGCATTAAGAGCACAGCTTGCTGAGAAGTCTAAGCATTCTCTTCTGCTTCAGAAAGAGGTTTGCTTATTATTTTGCACTATTTTTACTTGTCAAAAAATATTTTGCTCTATTTTTGTAGGTTTCATAAAATTTGATAAGTTTTGAAGTGTTCTTGGCTTAATATATGTTAACATATGTTTAGTTTTCAGGTGCCACATTTTTCCCCTGCCTTAGCTTAATGTGAATAAATTGGTATGGTACATCATAGGTTCTGTAACGGTCCAAGGGAGCCAAGTGCATGCATCTTTGGAGGTCATGATATGATTCTAAAGTTGGTTCATCGAAGTTAGTTCATATTGATGTCCTTGGGTGTGGGTTCTTAACTTAAAAGCTTGAACAATTAATGTATACATGTTTTTTAGGCATAGTGTTGCAATAATTGTTAATAGGAGCTGGAATTTGTTCTATTAGAAGATTGTGGTGACATGATTGTGTTTCTCATGCTCTTGATGTCACTTTAGTGTTCTTGCTGTCAATCATCAGTTATTTTGTTTGGTCCTTATCTTGCCTTATTTATATCTGGAAATGAGGAACATATGGCATGACTTAGCTGATCTGATGAAACACATCATATGCTCCTTGCCCCCTTCATCCTCCTCCCCTTCTCTCTTTCTCATGAACCATATACATGAAATAGGAATGACCAGAATTCTTGTGTTAAAGGCTTTATTGAGAAAAAGTGACTTGTGTACTTATTAGAGGTGGGCCAAAACCTAGTATTAAATACCCCTTCAGAATTCTAGCTATGTCTTAGTCCCTTCTGTCTTATTTACTGAACTCACTGAATTATTCAGCTGAATTTTCATAACTAAACAGAAATATTTAGTTGGGGTATGCTGGTACATGTTTTTACCATGGATTTGTTGATCTTTGCGGTGTGTAGTTGGCTTTGCTGCTGTAACATAAATGAAATTTCCTTGCATGGAATTTCAAGTTCCTCCATTTATTGGGTATGTTTTTAAGGTTTCCCCCATATCTTCTTCAGCTGGCAAGGAGCAAGAGGGTTGTGGAGAACGGTTCCCAGATATTTGAATTAGATGGGCATGAAGCTTTAGGTTCATACTTGAGGATTCAACCTTGCTCTGATAATGCTCCAGAACTTTTTAAATGCTCAATTCAGTGGTATCGTGTGTCAGCAGAGTTTGGAAAGAAGGAGCTTATATCTGGTATATGTGCAGTATTAGTTGGTGTTTTGCATTTTGTGGACTTTGGTGCCGTGATTTGAGAATAAATTACCACAATGATTGCTCTGTTGTGTTATTTCTAAATACCTTCCAAGTTTATGCCAGAGATTTATGCTTTTTCCTTTGCAGCATTTTCTCTTTTTGCAGCAAAAGTTTATGGCTGTGTCTTTGAATTGTCATTAAGAGTATATGATTGGAATGATTGTGGGAAATAGAGAATGCAGAACATATATTCATAAGTTGTGCATTCTCATCTGTGCCCTAGTGGTCGAGGACTGAAATATTGTCATGGAAGGTCCTTTGGGTCATACTCCCTTAAAAAAATGTTCACGCAATTCCAAAGACTACATGAAAGAACTTACTACTATAATCTGAAAGTTATTCTGAAAATGCTAACATATTACCTTGGTGTTAGCTTTTCCATTGTACGGGAAATTAAAGGAATTTTGGTTGACTTGGTTTTGTTTGTGTGCCTGTTATGCATTGTGTTGAAGACTTGAATATTAACAATTCTCCTAGATGAGAACGAGACCATATAGATGGGTGACGGTAGTGAAAAATCACATGCTGGCATCTAATACAACAGCAAGCATGGCCGTAGTTGAGAAGTGAGATAACTGGTTGACAGACCCCTATTGAAGGCTTTGTAATGTATTTCAATGTAGCTGACACTTGCTTTTGAGCAGATGCAGTTGACATGTAAATAAAGTACAAAATATCAAACAGTCATGACATCCCATTGACAGTGTTTTAAATGCATTAATTTTGTAACTTCAATTCCCCCTTCTTGTTTATTTTAAAAAAATGTCTCTCAAAGTGAAAGATTAAGAAGGATTTAATTAATTTAGTAGTTCAATCTCTCAAATTGCCTTATCTTATTAGCACAGAATATATGTGGCAGAACAAAGTTTGATGAAGCCGAATTTTGGTGCATAAAAGTCTTGGTTAGCCATGCTCAGTCTTCTCTTGGTCCTTGTCTATTCTCTCCATGTGCTTCATCTAGACTTGACATAAGTTCCAGTCCTGTAAATTTGTTAGTGCTTAATGAGATTTGTTGTTCACCAATCTTGGAGAAGGAATTCATAGAGTTAGTAGTTCTAGTAAGGAGTTTTCCTTAACCGGCTAATTTCCTTGAGAGGACTCTGTATAAAGAGGATATTAATCCCATCCAGCATAGGCAGGGAGAGTTCATTCATCAACAGAGAGGGAAACTAAACAATGAAGCTCGGGTACAGTTCCATTGAATTCAAAATATCACTTTCCCACTTTTAACTTGTAGGTATTATGCCTGCGTACCATTTACCCTTAAATTTGATCCATTCAAGTTCTAGTTTTTGAATGTCATAAAGGTGAGCTCTCTCAATTGCTTGTGCTGTCCCATTGCTTCTCAACATAGTAGCTTATTGGTAGTGAAGAAAGAGGCAAGCCCCTTAAGTAAATATTGGATGAGGTGGAGGCTTAAATTAACTGGAGGCAGCTTAGAATGTTATGTCAAAATGATATAATCAGCATTTCTTCCATGTATCCTTGAGGTGCTTTTAAACTGTGGTGGAAACCTCCACAGCTGAACTGCATCTGGCATTTCTTTTCTGCCCAGGCAGGGCTAGTGTGACGTGTAAAATAATGCAAGTGCCAAAGTCTATGCTGCAGAGTTCATTTGTTGTAAATATTTTCCCTTTCAAATTGTTGATCTCTAAGATAAGTAACCAATGAGCATGGAAAATGAAAAATGGTACGACTGTTTGTTAAATTGATGCATGTATCTTAATGCATTTTTATAGGTATTTTTGCTGCCACTTAAATCTCTGAATGGCCACCCTGATGTACTTCTAGTTTTTATATCCACTTGTTAATTTTTTATGAATTGTTTGCTACCAACTGGTCATTTCTGATTCAACTTTCCCTATCTCAGGAGCTACCAAATCAGTTTATGCTCCTGAGCCTTTTGATGTTGGAAGGATCTTGCAAGCTGACATTGTTTCAGATGGAGAGCAAATCACATTGACAACTGCCGGTCCTATTGATCCAGGTCTAGTTTTGATCCTTACTCTAAAGTGTTGTTTCTCTGATGCTTTTTATTTTTACTGGTAAGTTATACATGCACCTAGGGGGTCTTTAACTGACGATTATCATCTGCCATGTTCCATGAGGGGAGGGAGCTGCCATTAGAGTCGATATTCATTGGTATTGTTTATCTGGGTTCAAAATATGATTTTGTAGGGTTACCATTTACTCAATATTGTTAATATGACATCTTTGTAGTCCTCATATAATCTGCAATGAATGT
Organism: Pterocarya stenoptera; assembly: GCA_003123785.1. NCBI lineage: Eukaryota > Viridiplantae > Streptophyta > Magnoliopsida > Fagales > Juglandaceae > Pterocarya > Pterocarya stenoptera. The sequence goes on from QEOT01000341.1 coordinate 1,012,908, forward strand.
ATGTTTGTCTATAATGTTAAAATGAAATTAAAAAAAAAAAGGCTGATCAATTTTCTTGAGCAGCTGCTGGTTTGGGAAGCTATGTGGAGGCACTTGTACGGAAACATGATGTTGAATTCAATGTATGTTGTCCTAATTCTATTCAGGTTTATTTTCCTGTGCATAATTAAATGTATATCAGCTTCAATATCTGGTAACTTTTCAGTATTCTTGTTATAACAGCGAGGGTTTAGTTTTAAGGGGGATACGCATCATTTTTCTGCTTGTCTTGATGATGATACTAGGTTCACCGTTCCACTTCTAGTGCTTGCGCTGCTAGTCATGTGTGGAGCTTAGACTAGGCTGACCACCCATTGATTTAATCATGATCTCTCAATTCTCTTTTTTTTTTTAATCTGAAAACAAAATTTTATTGATCATAAGAATAGGCAAGAGCCCAAGCATATGGGCCATATACAAGATCATCACCTAATCCTGTCTAGATCAAGGCCCCATGATGCATTATCCGGAGATTAATATATTCTGTCAAACCTGAGAAAATACCAGGTCCGTAAAGCTTATTGGAGGCTTTCCTCAGGGCAAAGAATGTTAAACTATTATGGTGTTTCTGGAAAAAAAAAAAGGTCATATTTGGTTCTGACAATCTCTATGGTATATAAGTTGTGATGATGAATTATGCATCTTTATATTTTGTCTTTGCTGGATGCTCTTAAAAAGTTATGACTTAAACGGTTTTCTAGTCAAACCATTTGAAATGAATTTGGAATAGGTATGAGTTAGTTTTTTTTTTTTTTTGATAAGTAAGAAGATATATTGCTCAAAGAATAGGCTTAGCCCAGTATATACAATAAGGAGTCCTAGCTAAGAGGATGTGGCAGATACAAGAAAATCATGAAGGGCCATGCCGTTAAAATCAATAGCAATAGCCCAAGTACAAAGAGTGCCATAAAATGATGTTAACAATTCCTTTGTCGATCTCTCCTTGTCTTCAAATGTCCGTGCATTACGTTCTTGCCACAAGCACCACATTATACACACTGGGATCATCCTCCAAACTGCTTTGACCTGATTCATTCCTCCAATGTTTGGCCAGCTGGCCAACGCTGCCACCACATTCTCCGGCATAACCCAGGCCAACTCAACTCTACTCAGTACCGCATACCATATAGTCTTGGCAACCTCACAGTGCAATAGAAGATGATCTACCGACTCCCCCGCTCCCCTGCACATGCAGCACCAATCTACTATGATAACCCCTTTCTTCCTCAAATTATCAGTAGTCAGTATCCTACCCATTGCTGCTGTCCATACAAAGAAAATAGCTTTGGGGGGCGCCTTATGCTTCCAAAGCCGTCTCCACGGAAAGTGAATGTTAGCCACTTGGGTAAGAACCTTATAAAATGAGCGAACCGAGAACACATTATTCCGGGCGGGTAGCCACAAGTCATCTTGTTGATTGCTTGGCTTCACAGAATACAGAAGGCTATAAAAATCAACAAAATTGTCCATCTCCCAATCTTGTGCTGCCCTACTAAAGCTGATATCCCAGTGAACTTGTCCGCTCCCCATCCCCATGACATCCGCCACAAAGGCTTCTTTGGCACTAGCAATATGAAATAGTGAGGGAAAACGATCTTGAAGAGCATTATCACCGCACCATATATCTTTCCAAAATTTTATCCTGGAACCGTCTCCCACCTGATGACGAATGTGTCGAAGAAAAACCAGCCAACCTCTTCTAATATGTTTCCACAAGCCCAATCCATACGAACCTCTAACTTCTTTAGTGCTCCAACCTCCCCATAAATCACCATATTTGCACCCAATCACCTCTCTCCACAAGGCATTCGGTTCATTACTATATCTCCACAACCACTTGCCAAGTAATGCCCGATTGAAAGTCCTCACTTTTCTAATGCCCAAACCACCGTTGGATATGGGACGGCATACTGTCTCCCACTTAACCAGGTGAAATTTGAACTCCTCCCCCAAGCCTCCCCACAAAAAATCGCGTTGTAATTTTTCGATTCTATTTGCCACACTAGCTGGTATAGGAAATAATGATAGAAAGTATGTCGGTAGATTAGACAATGTACTCTTTATCAAAGTGAGCCTACCACCTTTCGACAAATACATTCTTTTCCAGCTGGCTAATCTCTTTTCAATCTTCTCAATCACTGGCTCCCATAAAGAGATTGACCGTGCTCCTATTCCCAGTGGAAGTCCCAAATAAGTCAAAGGGAGGGAGGCTATCTTACAGCCTAAAATATTGGCCAACTGTCGAACATTTGTCACCTCTCCAATTGGCACCAATTCAGATTTGTCGAAGTTCACTTTTAACCCAGAAACGGCTTCAAAGCACAACAACAACGCCTTCAACGCACGCAATTGACTTGGATCTGGCTTGCAAAACACAAGAGTATCATCTGCAAATAATAAGTGAGAAATGTTAATGATTCCCCTATCCGGGGTTCCGACTGAGAAGCCCTCCAGAAAACCATTATGTGCCAAAGCTGAAATCATCCTGCCCAACGCTTCCATCACAATAACAAATAACAAAGGTGACAACGGATCACCTTGTCTTAAACCTCGTGAACTATGGAAAAAACCCACTGGGCTACCATTAATCAAAACAGAAAATTTTGCCGTTGAAATACACCAACGGATCCATGTATTCCACCTCTCTCCAAATCCACATCTTCCAAGAAGATAGAGAAGGAAATCCCAGTTGACATGATCATACGCCTTTTCCATGTCTAGCTTGCAAATGATCCCTGGTGAGCCTCCCTTCATTCTACTATCAAGGCATTCATTAGCAATAAGTACTGCATCTAAGATTTGCCTACCTTTCACAAAAGCGTTTTGGGGCTTGGTGATGATCTTCCCCACCACCTCACTTAGTCGATTTGCTAACACTTTGGAAATGATCTTGTAGACTCCACCCACCAAGCTAATTGGCCGGAACTCCTTTACCTCATTTGCCCCCGCCTTCTTTGGGATCAATGCAAGGAATGTGGTATTTAGGCTTCTCTCGAGTTTTCCATCTACAAATAACTCTTGAAATACCTTCATAATATCTTCCTTCACAACATCCCAGCACTCTTGAAAAAATCCCATAGAGAACCCATCCGGCCCTGGTGCCTTGTCTTTAGCCATTTTCCTTACTACTTCAACAACCTCCTCTTCCACAAAGGCCCTTTTCAACCTCGACACATCACTCAGTTCAATAGAGTCAAATGCCAAGCCATCCAGAGACGGCCTCCAACTCTCAGATTCAGTTAGGAGTTGCTCATAAAAGCCAACTACATGGTCATGAATAGCAGATTCTTCTCTACACTCAACACCTGCAATTTTCAGCATCTCTATATTGTTGTTTCTTCTATGAGAGTTTGCTACTCGATGAAAGAACTGCGTGCTTCGGTTTCCTTCCCTAAGCCATAAAGCTCTTGACTTTTGCCTCCAAGAAATCTCTTCAGATAAGATAATTCTCTCTAACTCCCCATCCACCAAAGTCTTCCGAGTTAGTTATTTAAGCTGCAAAGAAGAGGATGGAGCTTTATTGCTTTGTTTTCCGACTCTTAGGAGAATGTTCCCTCATCTTATGACTAGAGAATGGACAAGAAAGTTGCCTTGGGGATGGCAATTAAAGATATCACCCTCGTCTTAATACTTTCTCTCAATTATATGCCCTACAGATCATCATTCCATAAATTTACCTTTACCCATGTATCTCTATTTGTGAAAGGTATTTGTCACCCAGCTCCAATACTCACAAGCACTACCTTTATTTATGGGACATTTGGAGAAGTGCAGGTTTGGAATGAAATGGGATCTTTATAACTCGTGAAAACTTGGGTATATCTAGACTAATATATTTTCAGAATGGAGTACTTCAATCAGATGATAAGTGTATGAGTTGTCACTTAGGTACTCACACTACCTATAAAAAAAATTAGGCATTCACAATCCCAGTATTGAATTTGAAATGGACAAAGTTATCTCAAGCAGTTCAAGAAAAACCTAGCAATTTCACAAAGCACAAGACACATCAAACAAGGGGAAAAAATAAAAGAAAACCAACATAAAGAAAAAACAATTGACATTTCTTCAACATCCAACTTCAAAGCTTTCAATCTTCCAACCTTCAAAGCTTTGAACATATAAAAAAAAATAAAAAAAAATAAAAAAAGGTATTCATAGCCATAAGGTCACAACCAACCCACTCAAGTTATCCAAAACAAGGGAAAAAAACCGACATTACAAGCTTACAACATTGTCCAAAATACACAACACCAAGCAAATAAATCATATCCCAACATTAAAAGTGCATTCCAATTGATTCCAACAGCAGCAGCATTGGAAGCAGCTACAAGTGCACAAATTAATCATGGGTTGCGAAAATAAAGCATATATAAAATGAAAGAAAGTGAAAACAAACCAACTTTCACTCAAGATGTAACATTAGTGGTTTTTTCAGAGGCATCTCTACGATAAATTGACCTTTAGTTAATAAAAAAAGTGACCTTTAGTTATATCAATAATAACAGATGAATACAAATAAGTTTGAACTAAACTGTAAACATGGCTTTCCATTAAATCCTGAAATTTAATTTGCTTACTCCATATCCAATTTTGTATACGAATCAAAGCCCTAACAGCATTTAGAGGCGTGAATTTCTAAAGGGATCTAATACATGACCCCTGATGCTAAAGGCAAACTTGGTGGCAGCATGGGAAATCGGGATGATCAACACATCATGTGGTATCTCTCCAAGGATGGGATATTTGATTGAATTCATCTTCTGTTAACTTAAATGCCAAACCATACTACTGATGCTTCACATCCATCCAAAAAATAGCTATCTCCAATTTTCACTCCAAATCATTTTCCCCTTTAAGATGTTGGGTCATCAAGGTAAATTTCCCAGTGGCTGAGGCCACATATTCTTCATTAAGAAGCCCCAATGGTACCTTTATAAAATTTACTATATTGGTCATATGAATGATTCAAACTCCATAAAATTTACGATATTGGTCATATAAATGATTCAAAAGGTTTCATCTTTACCAAAACACGCACCTTCATCTTGAATTGTGGTTTAAGAACAATAGCAACATATTACATCAGATTAATCCTATACCTATCTCTCCAATACTTCTCTTACTTTTCTTATTCATGGCCATTACAAGCAAGATATGATCAATATTATCGTACATCTCATTCAAATTACTTTGAATGACGTAAAGTTGTTAGAAATATAAATGTAAAGTGACATACAATGAACCAGAAAGGTCCTATGTGACTATAAAAACTTTCAAAAACTTTACATAGACCTAGACATTTTGGTAAGAGTAATGCTAGGTACAAGTCTCAAATGGACAAGCCCCATACAAGCCCTTGTAAAAAAGTGGACCACACCTAAAAAAGTGGACCCACTTTTTTACAAAGGGCTTGTATGGGGTTTGTTTATTTGGAGCTTGTACAAATCATTTATCTTTTGGTAATCATTATACTCGGGAGGCCCTAAAAGCCTAAAAGTCTTCTCCCATTCCCATCTGCATAATGAAAATGACAAACATATCGCATATCTTCATCCCCATTGGTTCAAGGATCTTTGAGATTTTTCATCTGTGCTCAACATCAAGTTTATCGAGTTCCATCTACCAAGAACATCAAGACACCAACTTCTTACTCTAAATCTATTTTCCCTTTGCAAACATTTTTTTTTTATTATTGGCCCCGAGTGTCCGAGAACAGCATCCCGGCTAATCCCGGGGGTGCACAGGCCCTCGGCAAGGAGTTTCCCATAAGTGTGCACCTTGGGTAATTTAAGGAGGAAATCCCCCAGTCCGATAGCCCCTGGAAATTGTTTGCACCCAAGNCCCCCCCCCCCCCCCCAAATGCCTAGGCGGCATTGCTCTTTATCCACCCAACACCTCCCTACCTCTACCTGTTCCACGGGCAGACGGGTGGCCCAACCCCCCACCTGAAGGTCCCCACCCAACCAAACAGCAAACTTCACAATGCTCAAGTTCAGGTAGAGATATTACAACTGAGTAGAGATCTCATCATCAAAGACCCATGGAGCATGGCCTTGGGTCTCATCTTCAGAGAGGAAGAAGAAAGAAATAAAGAGGAGGAGGAGAAAGGAGCAGAGAAATGAAGAGGAAAGAAAAATGAGAGTGCTGTAATCAGTAGATTAGGGGCTTTTTTTATGTACAAGGGTATATGGGTGGGCAGGTAAAAAGGGGCAGGTGGGATACACCCGCCCGCCCGGCTCGGGGTACCCTACAGGCCGGGCGGACATGCGAATGGGCAGAGTGATGGGCCCCCACCGCCCCGTCTCCCTATCAGACACAATAAGGTTTAAACCCATAATGCAGTGAGATTTGATTTTGTTGACTTCAGTCATCTGGTTGGTTTCATCGTTTCAGACAAACCACTAGTCGTTATTTATCTATTTTTTGACTGTTGGAGGATATTAGGGAATATCTGATTTTAATTTATTGCCTGGACATCTGGTATTTTCTTACAGTTGTTTCTCACACTTTACAGGTAGTTGTTACCCAAATGAATGGTGCAAATTACCCATCAGAATCCATTCATGTGCTTCATGTGGGAAAGATGAGGATAAAACTCTGTAAAGGAAAGACAACAATTGCTAAAGAATACTATTCCTCTGCAATGCAGGTATAGCTGATTTTAAATTTATTTTGGGTTTGAGAAGGGCCAAGAAGGGTTTGGTATTTATCTTCTGTCACTTATTCTTTAAATATGATTCCTCTGCAATGTAGACATTGCATTTACACATGGAAAAGGGAACATGAGAAGGGGAGTGTTATGTGAGGGATAGAATAAAGTGGAACACACTGAATATATAGAGATATATATATATTTATATAGAGCCGTGCTACGCATCAGCCCCTGTTCATGGCTGATGCGTAGCACACTAACAAGTTTAACTTCTTCTTTTCTTTTTTTTCTCTCTCATAATTTGAAATCAGTGGTTAGGAAGATGCCATGTACAGTGTGGGATGGCTGATGCCAAAACAGGGGCTGATGCAAAGTATTTTTCATTTATATATTTATTACCGGTAACTATATTGCATCATTTTGAAATATCTGTAGTAAAATATGATAAAAAGCTTACACTTCCTCGAGGCTCCTGATGAAATACACAATGGAAAAAAAGCCAATCAAAAGCAAACTGACTATTTTGGATTGACAATTTCTAAACATCACACGAAGTAAGAATAACATCTAGCAAGGTGTCTTTTATCCTTTAGAGCTGAAGTTTTAAAATGAAAGGAAATAATATTCTTAATGCTTCTCTCTCTCTCTCGTGTACCTACGCTTTAATTATTGTTGGTTTAAAAATTTCTCATGAACCGAGTTATATACCTGCTTTGGTTCCCAGCCAGTCTAACTGGAATATCCTTCATTTTGATTGTTTTCTCCTTCACTTTCCAAAATAATAATTTCTTTTCTATATTACCTCTTGCATGCGTCTTTGGTGGTTCTTATTATCGCAAGTTGTTTCCCTCACATGCTACTAATTTACTGAATTTTCTGTTATTGTGATATGTTTATCTTAGACCGCTATATATTCTAGCCCTTTGTTTGGCTGAAACTTCAACGTTGGGATTTTTTGTTTAGGAAGTAAAGTATTTTTCTTTCAGCCCACTCGACTGAGTGTGGTTTACCTTGCCTGACACTGTTTTCTAATGCTTTAGCTATGCGGAGTTAGAGGGGCTGGGAATGCTGCAGCTCAGGCATTGTTTTGGCAAGCAAAGAAAGGACTTTCCTTTGTAATAGCCTTTGAATCGGAGAGACAAAGGAATGCAGCTATTATGCTGGCCCGGAGGTTTGCTTTTGACTGTAATGTATGTGCTCTCTCTCTAAATTCTTTCAAGCTGTACCTCAGATTAAAACTTCTAGTTAGTAAATTCTCCTCGCTTTTCCCTATGGCTTATGTGATCGATTGCACATTGCTTAAAATGCCAGATCATCCTAGCTGGACCAGACGATCGAGCTCCTTTGGGAACCTAACTGACTTCCGAGGATCGCGCTTTCACTAAGTTATAATTATTTGAGTTTTTCCACATATCATGTATTATATGTTTGCAATAGTATAGATGGCGTTGTATAATGGTGAGATGGGGTTCCATTTTTTGTTTTCTTTTGATTCTTTTGATCTTTTCTTCTCCAACAAGGCATTTTTTTTATTTGCCGTTGTCAACAATCATTTGAAGAATGACTGCACTGCTGCTCACTGTAAAAATCTTTTAACAATTTACTTGAGGTATTGAATGATTGATATATTTGGTGACTGGTGCATAATTGAGCATGGCTGGAGTTCAGGGTGCTTTGTTTTTCTATGAAGAATGATGCCAGATAATGTCAGAGTTCATTATAGCTTCTTAACATTTGCTGATCATGCTACCCCATTCAAAAACACTTCAAGCTTTTGTTCATTTTAGGAGTTTACTTGCCATGTTAGATATTAATAAATGCTGCAAAATGAATTGTTGGGAGCGTTGTACATGTTGAATGCACCAGGATGGAGTATTGGGGAAGAGACGAGGGACGGTTACCGAGAACTAGAATCCCTTAAAATTGTCAGGTCTCCCATTAACACTACATCTAAATTTCTGCTGAAATATTATTTAGAAGAGTAACCTGTAAATTTTAAATGTTTTGAGTGTCCAAATATGAATCCTAAAATTTTGAAGGTTCAAATCTGTCACACCGTCAGCCCTTACCAGGAAGAGGCACGGCGGCGACAAAGGAAAGAAGGGCAAATGAAGGTGAAGAGAAGGGGATTAGGACAAATGAGGGTCGGGGTTCCTTTTCGGTTAAGAAATGTGGATTGGGCCGAGTGGGCTTGAAGACCTAAGCAAGACATGAGATGATTTCGAGCCTGAAGTAGATTGTTGGGTTTAGGGCTTTCTTGATAGTCCATTAGAATATAATAATATACAGGTGCCTAGCTATGCAATTGAAGACTCTGAAAAATTATCAAATTACAATTTCTCTCTCTCTCTCCCTCTCTCTCTCTTTTCCTAGGAGGCACCCAACCTCGAAATGGGATTCCCTTCATTTCTCCCTCATCCCACCCTTACAGCTGAGAAGTGTGACAAGTTTGGTACCAGAGAGGTCATCTTGTGAGGTTTTAGTGCTACCATGGCAGAAGGAACTCGCCTAAACCAACTACAAGAGGGCTTAACTCCTTCAAGCAAGCCACTGAGATATAGTTTAAATCCTTCGAGCCCGAGATGATGGCTCTCAAGCGTCAGTCCGATGGAGTAGCGCACTAGCTAGCAGCTCTCACACAGCAAAATCAGCATAATCAATATGGGGAATCAACTTCCAGAAACAACATTGTGCAGAGTGATGGAGGCTTGGGCCCGATTGGACCACCTCACTTGTTTTGTATGGCTCAACGGTTTCAATATCCAAACTGCCATTTTACAAGCGCCTCACCCATATCTCAACTTATTCAACTACTGTACATTGATTAAACATAAAGACTCTGGGCACTAACAAGACCAACAGCCCCTCGTGCCAAGCTTTCTTCTTTCTTGGTAAGCCTTTCGTCCTCATGCCAAGCTTTTCTAAAGCCCTTCCCTTCGACAAGTGTCGTTCAACCTCATTCCCCTCCCCCACCTTAGAGACGCAAACGCGAACGAGGTCCCGAGTCGAACCCTTGTTTGTTGATTTTTCCCTTTCTTCCGATCTAGCGTCCTCCATTCCCTTTAACGACAACGCCTTCCGCAGCTGTAACAGATGGAGACGGTGGCTTGCTGGGCGTGCATGGAGGCTTGGGTGTGAGCTTCCAATAGGTGGTGTTGCGGTTTACGGAGGGGAGTGGTGGTTGTTGGCTTCTAGGCGTGGCTGCTAGTTTGGTGGTGCTGTGGCTTTCCGTGGGAAGGGACTAGGTTGTTGGGTAACGCCAAGTGCGGCGGTTTCTGTGGTGTAGGAGAAGGCTTAGTAACATGAGGTGAATTGCAATGGTTGGGTAGCAGTGGGCACGCTGGTTTGCTTTGCGTGCTTACGGTGGTTTTTCTGTTGGTGTCGATGGTGGTGCAAGGCGATGTGGGTGCAGGGAGGCTAAACAAATTTGTGATGGAGGAGCTACGATGGAGAGGGGGCGAGAGGGAGGGTTGAGGCTCTGCTCGAGGAGGGAGAGAAGCTAATAAGAGGAGAGAGATCAGATAATTGATAGGAATTTTTGAATTACAACAAATCTAAGAAATAAATAATTGATCACCTTTTGTCGCCCTAATTGAAAGTTAGAATTACCTAATTTAGGTGGGACCCACTCAATATTTAGAATTTTGGTAACAAATAAATTGGAAAAAATAAAGTAGGGGATTTTGTAATCTATAAGTGATAATTTCAATAATGTATTTTATAATAACAATTGATATTATTGAGAACTATTGAATAATATAAATTTTGAAAAAAATAAAATCTTTAATTTTGTGATTTTAATATGTTTATGTGTATTTAATTTAAAATTTGATATTCGTTAATGAAAAATATATTTATAAATAATACTCCTTCATTATAAGAGCATTGGCTAGGCCATTGCCAAGTCTAAAATTTGGCTAGAATTTCAACTTTTGACTATAACATCAAATTTTGGCTAGATGAGTCCACATTAGACTAGCCATCTTAAGGTCAAAATAATAATATAATATTATATATTTTAATAATATTTGACTTTTTTTTTTTTTTTTTTGCAAATATACTTCATATATATTTTTCCTCAACCTAATTATTCAACAAATACATTTTGCCAACTCTTCAGACCCAAGAATCACATATACAAAGATACCTTTCTTCTACCCAACCCTTCAAAGAGTTGTTATTGTCACAGGCAAAGATGAATCCATCGTATCCAGAATTATACATAAAAGGCTTAGAATCTATAGAGGTCCCCTAAAAATGGTTTTTCAGATTGCTTTTCAAGAAATTCCTTGGCAGCTGTTTGAACCGATTGTTTTTCAGATGATTGATACTTCCGCTTCTATTGGACACTCCTTTATAGATACTTCATCTTTGGCCCCTCTCCTCTACTAATATTTCTCATACTTTGCTTCTGGTCTACAAAAAATGAGCAATCCCTCAATGCAAAGAGCTAAAAATGGTTAAAGATTCATGAACATAACAATTAGAAAAGAACAATTTATCTGGGGTCAGGTCGAGCAAAGAATGCTCAATAAAACGTGTTGCAGCCTGATAATTCAAGGTAGTAGAAGGTCGAAGTGCTTGAAGAACAAATTCAAAATCATGCAATCAATTAAGAGGAAAATAAAATACAGCCAACACAAGAATATTGTCATTAGAAAATGAGATTCTAAAAAAAAAATCAAATTTGAGCATATGATAGTATGCTCTGCATATTAAATGACCCAGCCCAGTCACTTTCATCTTAAAATAAAGTAAAATCTTCATAGTAAGATTAGAAGTGCCCTTGCACTTGCAGCACCATTCACGATGACATTTTAAGATGAGAAATTTACAACAAATGTCAAAATTTCAAAGAGACAAATGTACCTTTACTCAAGTCTATGAACCTCTCTAGTTTGTCCTGAGACAAGCTTATCTTTCCTACATCACATGGGCAGGGGAAAAAACAGTTTAGCAAGACCTAACGTCAAAAGTTCAAAATAGTTTGAATCAAACAATCAAATCTAAAAAGCAAATTACAGAAGTGCAAATAATGAGCCCTTTATCTCCCAAATGTATAGACTAATAGAGTTACATGCATGCACACATTACATTGGACTCGGTGAATGCATCCTAAATTATAAATCCTTACCAATATCCCTAGAGATTGTAAACAACTACAATTAACCAATGTTGGCTTAATATTTAAGACGAGATACGCCAGAGAAAAAATTGCTCATGCAAACTATCATATTATAATTAACAGATGAGAAAACATCATCTAAGAAAATGCAGCAGTGCTCACCTCATCAAAGACAGACGCAATAATTCAACACTTCATTAATACCATAAATAAATGGAGGGTAAAAATACCAACAACCTTATCATCAAAGCAATCAAATCCAACCCAAAATTCCTAATCAGAAACTCGATTAGACAATCCAACTAAAATTAAAAATTAAAAACCCAATAAAAATTAAAAATCCAACAATAACATAAAAATTAAAAATCGAACTAAAATTTTTACACAATAAAAACCCAGAACGAAAAACCCACCAAATATATTAAACTGGAAAAAAAATGTTGTCGAGAATAGCAAATCAGATGAAGAAAACTATACTGATTGAACCAGAAGTTTCTAGGCATCAACAAGAGCTCGCTGGACGGGGAGATTCAGAGGCGTAGATCCAATGGTTTTGGTTTGTTTGGGCTGGCCTTCCTCTTGTGGACTTGTGCTTCAGAGAGAGAGAGAGAGAGAGAGAGAAGAGAGTTGAATGCTTTGCTTTCTTCTGTGGCTGTGTGCTATAACAGTCAAAGAAGATCGGTGAGACAATCGATGGAGAAAGATTGAGGAAGAGAGAAAATGGAGAGAAGAGGGAGAGAAGAGCGAGGGTAGCGTTTCTGAAGAAAGGAAAATACGAGGGAAGGAGAGAGGGGCAGTTGGACGCGGAAAGAATAAAATAATCTTTTGATCCTTCTACAGTGCATCGCTAACTATGACGAGGGATAGAAGTTTACTGTAGCTCAAAGTTAGGAAAATATGGCTTTGGCTAGTCCAATGTAAGGATTTTAACTCAAAAAAAGCCAAACTTTAGACTTGAACTTGGCAATGGCCTAGCCATTGCCAATGCTCTAACACTTTCTAATAATTTGTGGGACCCACCACTTTATCAAATCTCCATAAAAAGTTAAAATCATATAATCTCACTTTAACATCAAAATCCACAAACTTTTACAAATCACATCTTAACTCAAAGATCTCACGACCATTCACAAATCATCACATCTTATCTCATCTAATTATCCAAACTAGGTTTTAGTAGATATAGGAAGCACCCATAGCTTCTTGGATCCTGACATTTTAAAGAGGGCCCAAATTTCAGTTAATACACATGAGACAGTTAAAGTAAGGGCAGCTCATGGGCAATTGGTGAAGATTGAAGAGAAAATAAAAGATTTAGGAGTCTTGGTTCAAGGATCGACGTCACAATAGAAGTGTATGTGGTAGTATTGGCAGGGTGTGACCTGGTTTTATGGGTTAATTGGTTGTAAAACCTTGGGTTTGTCCTATGGAACTTTAAGGAGCTTACCATGAAGTTTAGTTATCAAGGTAATCCAGCTGTGTTGCAAGGACTGACTTTTGCTAGCTGGTTGAAGAGGGCACCCTTAATAGATTTAACAAGCTAGAATGAAAGGGTCTTCTCCTACAATTTATTGAAACATCAAGGCACACAAGCAATAAAGAGATAGATCCAGCTGTTTTGGGTTTAATAAAGTAGTACATAGATATTTTTGAAGAGTCTAGGGGGCTGCCCCTTTGCAGGACCCATGATCATGCTATTACATTCATGCCCAATGCCAAACCAGTGTCTGTTAGGCCCTACAGGTATCCTTATTTTCATAAGGATGAAATTGAAAGATAGTGAAGGAATTACTAGAGACAAGGATAGATTATCGGGCTCTAAATGCAAAGACTCTCAAAGAAATATACCTCATTCCCATAGTGGAAGAATTACTAGATGAACTACATGGAACTGAGTATTTTTCTAAGTTGGACTTAAGATCCAGATATCACCAAATCAAAGTGAAGCCTTAGGACACTCCTAAGATTGCATTTCGAACTCATGAGGAACACTACGAGTTTATTGTTATGCCCTTTGGGCTAAATGCTCCCTCCATGTTTCAAAGTTTAATAAACGAAATATTTAGACCCTACCTATGGAAGTTTGTGCAGGTTTTCTTCGAAGATATTCTGGTGTACAGCAGAAGCAAGGATGAACATTTACAGCACCTGGAAGTGACCCTAGACACTATAAGGCAGCAACAACTTTATGCCAAGCTGTCCAAATGTAGTTTTGGATATAAGGAGGTTGCCTACCTAGGACACTTGATCTCGGCTGATGGGGTGAAAGTTGACCCTAAAAAGCTAAGGGCTATGGTGGAGTGGCCAGAACCAATTTCCTTGAGGTTACGGAGTTATGGGAATGAGGTATTTTTCTTTGAGAGTCACTGCATTAAAGGATATGGTGGAATAGTTGTTGCTTTAACTCAGCTCCTCCAAAATGGATAATTCAAGTGGAATGAGGAAGCCCAAAAGACTTTCCAGCAACTTAAAAAGGTCTCGATTGAGCCCCTGTGTTGGCACTGCTAGATATTAACTAGAAATTCTTGAGTGTGATGCTTTTGGGATAGCAGTAGGAGCAATATTGATGTAGCAATGGAGACCTATTGCTTATTACAACCAAGTTGTAAAGGGAAGGACTCAACTTCTACCAGCCTATGAGAATGAGTTATTTGAATTGGTTTCAGTAGTACAAAAATGGAGACCTTACCTCATTGGCAAGTCCTTTATAGTAAAACATATCACCAAAGTTTAAGGTATTTGTTGGGTCAAAGGGTGGGCACTCGCACACAACAAAAATAGGTAGATAAACTGCTGGGGTATGACTTTGTAATCGAACATAAGAATGGTAAAGATAATAAGGCATTAGATGCCCTTTCTAGACAATTTGAGGAAGAGGAGGTGACCTTAACTGCTATTTCTTTTCCCACCATTACTTGGCCGAAAAACTTAAGGATGGATATAAAATAGACAGCAAGGTGCAGGAAATAATTCGGTGCAGGAAATAATTCAAAAGGTGGAGAATGGGGAGTTGAACTACCCTTATGTGCTTATTGAGGGCTTAATGTTGTACAAGAAGAGAGTTTATGTGGCTGATGACCCACAGTTCAAACAAAAGCTGCTACAACTACTACACAGTAGTCCCTAGGGGACTCTAGGTATGATAAGACAATGCATAGGGTGATGTAGGATTTTTTTTTTTTTTTTGCCAGGGTTGAAGAGGAAGGTTAGGGATTTTATTCGAAATTTTGATACCTGTTAGAGGAACAAGGCTAACCAAACTCTACCAAGTGGCCTTTTATAGCCACTGCCTACACCCAACATGCCATGGTCTTAGATCACCATGGATTTCATGGAAGGGCTGCCCAAAGCCAAGGGATTTGATTGTATTTGGGTTGTGATTAACAGACTGATCAAGTACAGTCACTTCACCCCTCTTACACACACATACACTGCCTCTACAGTGGCCTAGCTCTTCATTCAAAATATTTTCAAACTATACGGGATGCCCTCCTCCATCATCTCAAACAGGGATCATACCTTCACTAGTAGGTCTTGGTATGAATTATTCAAAAGGTCCAACTAACTTTTAGCACAGCCTACCACGCACATACAGACGGCTAGACAGAGGCTGTGAACAATGGAAAACTACCTTAGGTGTTTTAATGGAGACAGACTTAAGGATTGGACTAACTGGACTTCTCTGATTGAGAGGTGGTACAACACCACCCAGCATGCATCAACCAAGATCACCCTGTTTGAGGCCCTTTACGTTTACCACCCCCTCTGATTATGACTTATACACCAGGCATTCCCGTCGTGGAAGTTATGGATGCTACATGCAAAACCAGAGACGTTATTCTGCAACTTATTCGACGTAACTTTCATCAAGCCCAAGACACGATGAAACGATATG
This sequence comes from Pterocarya stenoptera, assembly GCA_003123785.1. NCBI lineage: Eukaryota > Viridiplantae > Streptophyta > Magnoliopsida > Fagales > Juglandaceae > Pterocarya > Pterocarya stenoptera. The sequence continues at coordinate 1,028,622 of QEOT01000341.1, forward strand.
CAAATCTGAACCGTAAAGAAATAAGCTCTTAAGGTTGAGAGTTGGGTATACCTGAGATTGCAACCTTACCGGTAATCATCAGTCAATGGGAGCTGCAATCGTAAGCTGTCACCAAGGTTCTATGGACCTTTTCAAATCCTGCACAAGGTTAGGACTGTGGCCTAGTACCTACAACTACCCTCCTTAGCCCAGATCCACCTAGTATTTCATGTATCTCAATTGAAGGCCAAGTTGGGAAGCAACGCTCATGTGCTCCCTAGTCTCCCTCCAATTGACACCATGGGGTTTTTAAAACCTGAACTAGAGGAGATTCTAAGCAGGAGGATGAGGAAGAAGGGTAATCGGCCGTGGGTGGAACTTTTAGTGCGATTGCATGGATAGAGCCTAGATGATGCCACCTGGGAGGGTTATGACACCTTTAAAGCAGCCTTCCCACACCTTGTGGGTAAAATGCTTTAAAAAGGGGTGCGTATTGTCACACCGTCGGCTCTTACTAGGGAAGAGGCACGGCAACAGCAGAGGAGAGAAGGGCAAACAAAGGTGAAGAGAAAGGGATTAGGGCAAACGAGGATCGGGGTTCCTTTTTGGCTAAGAACCGTGGGCTAGGCCGAGTGGGCTTGAAGCTTAAGCAAGACATGAGCTGATTTCGAGCCTAAAGTAGATTGTTGGGTTTAGGGCATTTTTGATAGCTCATTAGAATATAATAATAATGTCAGGCACATTACTATAGATCAATATGTCGGTTCTTTTGATTACTCAATAGTGGTTCTAGAAACAATGTCAGAATTTGTTACATTTGCTATTTCCTACATTGAGTATATAGGTGCCTAGCTATGTAATTAAAGAGTGTCTAAAGAATTGTCATATTACAATTTATCTCTTTCTCTCTCCATCTCTCTCTTTTCTCTAGGCACCCAACCTCAAATTAGGATTCTCTTGATTTCTCCTTCATCCCACCCTTACAGCTGAGAAGTGTGACAAAACTCAATTGAAAATGGCGTCTTGAATCGTCTGGTTTTACTTAAGTATTCAAAGCATATATTTTTTTGTAATATAAGATTAAATTATTGACGGTAATATATTATTTAAAGCAAATGTCTTAGATTACTTCCGCATAGTGTATTTCAAATGGGGTTCCAATCGAGTCTATTACATTACATTGGGTTTATATATAGAGTTTTGCTACTCATCATCTTTACACACCACACATCACATACCACACTTTATCTATTTATTTTTATTTTTAAAAAATTTTATAATTTTTATAATTTTTTTTATTTTATTCTTCTTAAACTTATTAAATTCTTCTACTCATCATCCGTATACTACATATTTAGTAAGAGAAAAAAAATAATAAATAAATAAATAAAAGTGTAGTGTGTGATAAGTGGGGATGATGAGTAAAGTTTTTCTTATATATATTAAAACAAAGGATGACTATTTAACAGTTGCTCAAAAGGACGCATAATAGTTTAATAGACATAATTATTTAATAGAATATCTAATTTGGAAGAAAATTTTATTAATAAAATATTCACGAACAAACTAGCCGTAAGAAAATAAATTTGTGATATTAAAACTCTGGGTAAAAAGAAGTGGGTTTTTGAAAAAATAAAAAAATAAAAGCAGCCGGGATTTGTATTTCGACCTCCTTAAATTTAAAAGGAAATATACTAAACTTCCTATAATTATTACTATGGACATCTTATGTGATTGGTGACAAATCAGTAATTAATAAAAATTATTTTTTCTTATTTATATATGATGACAAATCGAGCTGGTATTGCTATACCTCTAATACTATATATTTTATGAAAGATAACTGTAAAGAGATTTTAAAAAATAAATTTACATATTAACGTGGGTTGATATGATATGTAAGATTGTAAATTTATTTTTATTGTAAAATAAATCAAACGTATCATATGAAGTCATATTAATTTATGAATTTACTTTTGTGAGATCTTTTTGTGACGGCGTGTGTGAAAAAGAGTAAGAACGAATGGGACTATTGGGTTCTTTGAGCAAAAGTGAGGAATATTCAATGAGAAATGCTATGTGTTCAAAGAAAAAACAAATCGTAAATTGCCTTGACTCATTATATTTACTGTACAATAAAAAAAAAGTTACAATCTGTCATGATTTCAAGTAAAACGGAGTAACGGCCTCTTTAGATTCAGAGTTGATCTCAACTCATCACATTTATTCATTACAGATTTCCTAGATTCTTATATAAAATATAATAAAAAATTTAACTTTTTTAAATCTCAAAATAATAATAATATCAAAAAATAATATTATAACAATATTTATTAAACTTTCAATTTTTATCTTAACTCATCTCAACTCAACTCACGTATCCTCCTTAGTGATTTCAATCTCAATTCCAATCGAGTATCCATTTAATTAAAAAAAATAGGAAATGATCCTGCTATAAAATTACAAGCATTAGAAGTCTTAGGTTCCATTTGGATGTTGCGTTAAATTGAGACAAGTTGAGTTCTTTATAAATAATAGTGAGCTGAGATGGTGGAGTAAGTTTTGTGGGGACCACCCAAAATGTTTTTGAATGTTAAGATGTATTTAGATGTGTTTATGGAAAGTTGAAAAAAATTGTAGATCTTGCATATATAGAAAATTTGAGTTGAGTGGTATTTAATGATTTGAGAGTTTTTTTTTTTTTTTTTAAGAAGAGCCGGTAGCCACTTATATAGCAGCCCCGCCTCAAGTTTATTCATAAGTCCTCACATCTGGTAGAGGAATACCGTGATAACAAGCAGAACACCAGGACTATACAGCCACCCCAAACAAATAACCAAAACATGCCTATAAAAAACCCATAAACATCTAAACATGCCTATAAAATAAACAAATCGTCTAAATAGGCATAAGGAAACAAAAGAAACTATAAACGGATGTTAGGAAGTCATACCTTGTCTAATCGAATCATGTCTTTTACATCTCTAGGTAGAGAATCAAAAGAATTAAATCTCGTATTCAGACCTTGTTCGCCAAAACGAGCCAAGGCATCTGTCGGAAAATTATCTTTTCTGAATTGATGTATGACATTAAACTGTATTTCCTGTAAACTGATTTGAGAGTTAGTATTTAGATATTATATTCGATTTAAAATTAGACTAAACTGAATTGATTAAATCTTCCAAATTTCAAACGGCCCTTGATGAACAACACAAAACTGCTTCACGCGGTCCCCTCCTTGGCAAATCAAGGGTCTCCTACCAATATCGATCCATTACCTATTTTTTTCCTTCTATTTTTATTTTTTAAATGTTGTAAGTATGTAACGGGGCATTCCAACCCCTCATTTTGTACATCTGTTTTAATTAATGCAATTTACTTATAAAATATATATATATATATATGATGGTTGTTTGAGCCTCTCACATAATTTTTTAATTTTTAATAAGTATTTCTCAATAAAAAGGCTTCAATCGAAATATTTAAAAATAAATAAGTTTTCAATCTTTTAGGCCCTGCTTGGAATTTGGAGTTAGGTCTAACATCTAAATATTTAACTTTTAAATCACTAAATTCGTCTCAACTCAAAATCTCTTTATATATGAGATTCACAATTTTTTTCAACTCAACACTTCTATATATACGGGATCTACAACCTTTTTCAACTTCTTATAAATACATCTAAACACATCTTAACATCCAAATATATTTTAAATTCATCTTAGGTAGGTAGGCTCTACAAAACTCACTCAATCATCTCAACTTATACTATTCATAAAAAATTCAACTCATCTCAAATTTAACACAACGTCTAAACATGTCTTAAATGCTTAAAAGTTAAAACACTCTTTATAAAGTTATTAAATATATCAAAAACATTTAAACAAATTTAAACCGTTAAAAATACGTTTCAAGCTACTAGGTCAACCGACCCTCATCTAAGTCAAAAAATAAAAATAAAAACACCTTATCCGTCAAGAGAAAAGAAACCCCTCCTCACAAGTCAATTTAGAAAAGATTTTTTGTCTTTTAAGAAGACTATTTAGTAAAGAAAAAATTTTATATTTATACTTTTTATAATTTTTTGAATCATCATTTATTTTATTTAACGAGAAATTCAAACGATGATGAAGAATATCATCATATTATATTATAGTGAGATATCAGATGGAGGGGTCGGGATACTGGCCAATACTGTTGGTATTTTAAGTACCGGCTATCGGTCCGGTAAAGGTATACTATGTGTTTTGTATCGGTCGAAATACCGGTCTGTACAGACCGATTTTGACTCTTAATTTTTTATTTTTTTAAACTACAAACTCATTTTTTGACTCTCAATTCAGGTTAGACTATTTATAATTTATATATCTATGTATTTATATATAATTTATTCATATATAAACTATTATTTTGAAATATAATTTTTATATATACATTTATATATAATTTATTCACATATCGACTATTTGAAACAGTATATAAAATGACATCGATATCGAAATATTTTATTCTAACACTTTCATTCATACGACATTCAATACGGTATTCAAATAATTGATCGCGGCTGGGGATCCAACAACTGTACCAAATTAACCTCCACCAAGCTAAAAAATAAAATACAATTTCGAAAATTGGACCCACATGTTCGCTCCAACTGCTCTTTGGGCCCAAAGCCCTAGAGAAAGGTCACCTTGATTGTTGTTTTTTTTTTTTTTTTTTAATAATTTATTTGCAGTTCGAAAATTGCGCTTTCCAGAGTAGCGAGTGTACTGCTGGCTGGGCTGCGTTAGCTGTCAGGAAGTTAGACAACAACATCTAGTGTGGTGTTGTGCTGTTGTTGTTGGGGATAGTTTTGTGGTCTTTTATATGAAGCCGAATGTTATGAGTTCAGCTCCATCGTATACAAAGGAGTAGGATGTAACCGGTCTAATTTTATACATATTTTAAATCGAATAGATATATATCGATTTTAAGATTTGAAGAATCGATATCGCACTGATTATATTTCTAAACTGATATTTTTAGTTTTACTAGTTCTGATCTGGTTTGGTCTGATTTTTTCGATATATTATATAGTATATATATTATAATATATAATAATATAGTGATAATATATTATAGTATATTATAATATATGATATAGTGATATAGTATTAGTATAACTACTAATAAAATAGGCTATAGTGATAATATATAGTTATTTATATAGGATTTTAAATTTTAATATTATATTAATTAATAATTTATCATATAATACAAAATTATTTTATATATAATTATATATAATATAAAAACATTTTGTACATTATAAAAAAAAAATGTATATTGATACCGAACCAAACCCACCGATTCGATTTGATTTACCCGTTCACTCGTTTTGTTTTTTTTACCCCTACAAAGGAGTGCAATGCCTCTCGTCTTAGAGGAAAGTGGTAACACAAGGAGGTGGTGGGAGTCGAGGCAGTCCAACAAAGGGCAGCACCTCAAGGGCATAAGGATTGGTATGGGGCGCATGTGTTGCGCACATTGATTGACGAGCAGCTCCGGTGGCCGCCTCTAGGGGAGCAAAAAACACTGAATTGGACGATATAACGCGTGAAGTCATTGGAGGGTTGGAAGTAAACCGGTGCGTGAGATTCATTAACTAAATCTCAGAAACAGACCCATTTTCTACACCACGTATTCTAATTTAAAGATCATGACTTCTAGTTTTGTGGGCAGAGCACGTGTAGCTTGGCTCGCGTTGGATGAGGGGAATCCTTCCTTCAATATTTTTTTGGTCGTGAATGTGTTTGTATTTGTATATCATGTGTATTTCATCCAAATAGACCCATTCCAACGTGTTCCTTGTTTCCCGGGAGCAAGTATGGGAAGAATTGATAAGAAACTCTGGTTCCAAGGACATAAAAAAGTATAGTCCCATGCTTAAGGTAATCAGAAAGAAGCAAAACCAGAAAAAGGAAGATGTTGGGAAACTTAAACTAATGTTTTGTATCTAGTTGCCAACTAATTTCCCTCACGGAGATCAATGTCTACTGTCTTGTTCGTCTTAGCTCTCAAAAATACATTTTTACTTTTACAACAATATTGACGTGTTAGTTATTAATATGTTGAAAATTATAAAATTTTAATTTTAAAAAAATTGATAAAATGGATATTATATGTAAATTTGTAAGACTAATGCTAGATATAATCATGAAGTGCGCAAACATTACACAATCATTTTGAAAAAGAGTGAGGCATATTATTAGAAATTAGATTTTTTTTTATATGAGTCTCGTATTTACATATTTTTTTCAAAATAATTATGCAGCGCTTGTACACTCATAACTGTAAATATCATTTCTCAATTCGTAAGTAAATGCAACACTATTCATATTTATTACTTACTTAACATGGTTAGAAATGTTTATACTAATAATAATAAATATTATAAATCTCGCTTGATGTATCTGTTTCTCTCTTCTTTAAAACTTTTAAATTCAAACAAGAACTAGAAAGATCCTTTTCCTATCACAGATGCTATAAATAGCATCAGATAGCTATTGGAAATCATGCGGCGCATGTTTATTCTTTTTAAGGAAGCTTTCATCATTTATTTATTAAGAAATTTACATCATGATTTGGGATGTCCATATATTAAACATGACATTATAAACCAAATAATACATTTGGAACTCCACCAATACATTATTTTTTTTGTGATTGGTCTAATCTTCACTACTACTGATACCATCTGCAAACAAACATTCAAGAGACAATCCAAAATAACGCAGCTCATGTTGTAGTATATGCCCCATTGGGCCGAGTGAAATAAAAGAAACACCTACGGAAATGAAAAAACAAAAAATGCAACAAATAAGTATAGAAGCAAAGGATCGACTGATGGATCCATCAATCCAATTGATTGAACCAAAAAAATGAGTGATTAATTATGCAAAATGAACAGTAACCCAGAGATTAAAATGTCTATCGATTCCAAAATCAAAGAAATTTAAAAGATCACCCACATTACATTAAGAAAGAGAAGGAGAAATCCCAACAATTGTAAGTTACAACAACAAATTAGCCCAAGCACACGTATGATGTATATGGTTCAATATTCCTCTACTTCTTGGGAGCAAACCTAGACTTGATTTTCTCAACCTCCTTCGTACCCACTTGGAATGCCTTAGTCAAGACATTGTCGGGCACTGCCGGTGTCGCGCCAAACAAGGTGGCAGCAATGGACTGTGTGCCTGGCAACTGGCTGTTAAACGCAGATATCACAGCTGCAGGCACCTTACCATTGTTCTTCTGAAAATGTACCAACCCCTTTGGGAACACAAATATCTCACCCTTCTTGATGGACTTAGATATGAGCACATTTGCTGTGGTTATGAACCCCACGTCCAATTCACCATCGAGCACAAACACTATCTCAGTGGCACGCGGGTGGGTGTGAGGCGGGTTAAGGCCGCCGGCGGCATAATCAATGCGGGAGAGCGAGACACCGAGGGTGTTAAGGCCTGGAATTTTTTGAACATTGGCTGCAGTGACCAGAGAACCAGAAGTGTTGTTGGTGAGGCCTGGCTTGGCCAAGCCCTCAAAGAAGAAGTCTGCGGCAGATATGTTTGCCACGTCTTTGCAGGGGAACCCATTGACTTTCAGACCTGTTCATGATCATAACTCATATTCATGAATTCAAATTTTCCACCAATATTTGTAGGTTTGGCTTTTACTCTCACCTTCTCAGACTAATAATGTTTTACTCAGAAATCATAAGCAAGAAATCATAGATGCCAAGAATATGCATATTTGGCCCACATTGATGACGTAAGAACTTATATGATTGACACGATCAGAGTTTCTAAGAAGAGCTAGTTCGCTATAACTAGCTCTGAATTTAATTGAAAAAAAAAAGAAGAAGAGCAAAATAAATCAGGAATAAGAATCTTGATCTACTGTATATCGATTAAAGCGCAAGAAGACCGGTATAAAAGGAAATAGGAAGAGATCATAGGGGGGGGGGGGGGGGGGGTTTTACTATCTAGTATATATCGATAGTAGTACTTCAAACGGGAAAAAGAAAAGTTAAAAGTATTAGGATAGGGATACCAGAAGCGAGATCGGCAACACAGACATCTTGAAGCAAGTCAGGATCTGCGGCAGCAGAGTTGAAGAATATAGCAAAAGTCGTAACAACCAGCGCGACAATGGCCACCATGATTGCCGAGATTATTGTAAATGGTAAAGAAAAGAAAAGACAAGCAATCAAATGGGCGTAAAGGTGTGGGAAAGATGGTAGATGAGAAGGAAAATGGGTTTTGAATATCTTTTTAGACGCGTGAGAATGAGATTGGTGGGTGGGAGGTATTAATAATGTGTGTGAGAGAGAGTGAGAGAGAGAGACAGAGTGACAGAAAGAGATGCTGTGAAGGCGTAATAATGCGGTTGAAAGAGAAATGCGGGGCATGTACAGCACGAAACGATAAACATGATCCCTCCGTAGTCCGTAGACCAAAAGCAAAGTTATCGGATGGCAAAACCGCAAAAGGCCAAGATTACGCCTCTATTTTGGTCCCATCTTGGATCTCTGGCCTTTTTAATGGCAATGGGAAACAAAAAAATCTTTTTTTTTTAAATATAAGAAAATGCCCAATCTGAATAATTCTAGTTTTGGGAAAGAAATAGTTGCGTTCGGATAAAAGTAAAATATTCTGTAAATAATAGTAAAAAAATAATAATATAATAATAATAATATATTAAATAATAATAAAGTATATCAGAATCCTATCCAAGATTCCAAACTATTCTTTTAAGTTGAAAAGGGTGGATCTTTACTAACCTTCTGCCACATTGTGTCTCTCCAATATTGACGCCAATTATATTTGCAGCTGCAAATCTTGTCTTGATTTTTTTTCCCGAATGAACTTTAGTTCCTTGTAGCCAAATTCGTTGGAGTTCTCTTGCCACTGAAACAACAATTCCGGGCGTTGTCTACTTGCCAAACGGCATCAGGTCTTTTTTGCTCAGCATCTGTCTCCTTCAAATTTCCATCAACTTGATTCATTAGGATTCAAGTTCCTCTAATTTTAAGATCTCAATTACCTCAATGATCAGGAAGGACTGCAGGGATGGAAGAGGAGCTAGGGGTTGTGGTTGTTTTCTCTGAGTGAGTTTACTCTGAAATGGAAGTTTCTATCAAACAAAACAGGCCGTTCTTTCTCAACGATTGGGTGGCTTGAAACTGGATACAACCAAAGATCTTCCAGCTATACGAACTCGATCGATCGCCTTTCTCTCTCGTCCACTGCATTCATTCTTCCGCACGTCCAAGTGTAGAAATAAGAGTCTAGAGGACCACGTTGAAAGCAAACTGAAAATCATCTCAACTACCACTCCGAATTTGCTCAACTCGGCCATTTCCCCTAACCCTTTTTCTGCTCAATTTATCCTCGCCGCACTGAAATCAGGACAAAATCATCTCAAGCGAGATCTGGCTCTCTCAGTTCGACCATGACTCTAACCTCGATCTGCAGAGACAGAAGTCTGGGCCGCTGAAAGAATTGACTTGCTGGAGTAAGAGGGATGGGACCGGGGGGAAATGTTAGAGACGACTGAGTCCACGTTTCCCGTTTCCGGGTTGGCGGTTGCCAACTATAAAACTACTGACTTAGCGCTGGTATGCACAGAATTAAATTATCTCATATCACAGAATTATTATAGTGTTTTTAATGACGATGTTACATCTACCGCTCTCAACTCTATTGGGAGTTGTTTAAAAAAAAAAAAGCTCTATTGGGAATTATTATTAGATATAATTAATCTTTTATTTTTTTATTATCTTTTTTATCTGTACTTTTTAACACTTTTAAATATTTTTTAAAAAAATAAAAAAATCATAATATCACTGAGTAAAAAGAAAAATTAAAAAATAAAATAAAAAATTCCAGCAGTAACACCGAGCTGTAAAAATAAGTGGTAAGTGTATTATTTTCCTTTATTTAAACTCTCATATAAAATATAATAAACAATTCAATTTTTTTAAATTCTAAAATAAGAATATAATTTAAAAATAATATTATAATAATATTTTATTCAATTTTTAACAAAACATCTCATCTTATCTCATCTGAATTGTATAATTAAACGAGGTCTAGTTTGGATACTCAAGTATTCTAAGAATATCTCGCTATTATTCATTATTTTATTATTACTTTTTACTTATTTTTCACTATTATTTAATATTTTATCATTATTTTTTTTAATTATTATTCATAGAATATCTAAAAATACCTCACTACCCAAACGCAATTTGATCAAGATATAAACAAATAATAAGTACCTATACGTACCAATCGAATCAAACCATATGGATAAAAATGTGATCGTCTCATCGAACAAATTACTTTTCCCGTCTACGTTGAGGCTTTGATATTTGAAAGAGAGAAAGATATATCAACTATTGGATCTTTATGATTAAAAAAATACAAGAAAAATTATTATCCGACAACTCATTTAAAATTCTATACTAAATGATGAGTAATTATATAAGATAAAATTTAAATTTGATGAAATAATATGTTTATAATTGTAAATTATAAAATAAGTTATAAAATAATAATGATAATGCTAAATACAATCTCAACTATACAAGTATCACGCACCCTTTTTAAAAAAATGTGAGGTTCATGATTAAGAAATTTATTTTCGACATGGTTCGTGTGTTTATAAAATATAGTTTTATAAAATTATTTGCAACGCTAATATACAAGACAACAAACTCCCCTAATCATAAAGTAGCCAATTCTATTAAAAGGGGAGATTGAAATTATGGGATAAGGATCCTTGCTCCATTTTACTTGAAATGGATATAGAGTATCTACTTAGAGACCTTAATCATCAATAATATTAAAACAAACTTCTCTTATGGTGGTGACAAACTCTTTTCAGAGCACTTTATACTACATTTGCCTTGAAAAAGAGATCAGGGCACACTCCTCAATCCCAAGGGTAAGATAAGACCTCCATAGCAAAATAGTTGAGCAAGGATAATTATCCCCTTTGCTAGGACCTCCATGACACAGGAATGCATCCAATATGAGCAGCAAAGCCACCTTTTTCACAATAATAGAACCAATGGTTTGGATTTTCTTTTCTCCTTGCAAATCATACAGTAATATTCTCCAGAATCATCTTCGACGAGATATGTGAGTTTGAGAAGATGTGTGTCATACCTAGCTTCAAGCAGAAGACTTGCACATTCAAAACCCAAGACGAAATCGCATTCAGTACATACAAATACAGGTTCGAAGAATGCACCATAACTATTGCTTGAGCTATCACAAGCTTTGCATTTTTCCATCGAAGTTATAGCAAGGAAGAGGGAATGCTGATGACCTTCATGTTTAAAGGTTTCCGGGAGTGAAGTACATTGAATGTCCAAGTTGTAGTAACACTCATCACATTTGTAGCTAAAGCCCCTGTGAGGATGTTTACAAGCACTGCAATAGAACATGCAATCAACCCTTGAGTCGAGAGTGAGAGGGTGTCGATGAAGCAAGTGTCTCTTCTTTTTGGGTAGTTTAGCAGAACTTTCATGAAGGAAGAATTTGCATTGCTCACATTTGTAAAAAGAGTCCAATATTAGTTGCCCACACCCTTCACAAAACTTATCATCCTCTAGTTCTTTATCACCAAGACATAAATTATGTTGATGACTGAAGTGTTTGATCTCCCCAACTACTCCACCCTCTTCTAGGCTTATCTCCTCAAACTGTGCATCAAGAGTTACACTTATGTCTACAGATCCATCCATAAGCAATTTGTCATAAGTGCAGGGCAAGTGGGCAACATAATCACATTCTTGGCAATAATAAGCTGCATACTTTGTGTCCATCTTTTTGTAGCAGAGTCTACAAAATACATTGCTTAGCTGCTCCTTGGCTTGATGCAGAGAATAAGTGCGAGTGAGGGAGTGATCATGTGCTACAGTTTTGATGGTTTGTGGAAAGTGAGCACATTTGGTGTGAATCAAGAGTTGACAAATGCTACATAGGCTAGCAATGTCCTTGCGTTCCTCGCCACAGGCTTCACAAGTAAACTGGATCGGCTTCAAGATGGGATGGAAGACATGTTGATGATCGTTGTTGGCATTGTTTCTCCAGTGGGAAGCACACTTGATGTCAAGGTCAAAACTGCAACTATTGCAATGGTAATAGAAGCATCTCTTGCATGTCTCGAGGCATGCATCACAGTATCTAAACATTATTGGTTTCTTTGATGGTTTTAGGAGAACAAGAGTGTGGTTTGGATGCACAGGGTGTTGTACTCCAGGGGCAATTCATAGCAAGATTTATGCAGGAAAAAATCACACACAGAGCATTTGTAGCAGATACCCAATACAGATTCCTCACATCCTGAACAAAGAAGTTCCTTCTTTCCATCACCTTCCAATCTTTCAACAAAGACTAAGGGATGCTCGTGGCTGAAATGTTTGGTCTCCATCTTTCTCTCAAGATCTATCTCTTTTTGCACATAAACACAACAAAAAGGTGATCAGTATGCAGATCCGTGAAAAGATCACTTCTTGATCGCTATTAAAATATTATATAAAAATCTCAGTGATGTTATTAAAAAATAATGAAAATACGATAATAAAAAACATGAAAGATTTTGCTAACGAATATTGGGAGCCAACATTTTCATTTTTTGAAAAGAAGAAAAGGAAGAAGAAAAATAAATTGCCAACAAATTGGCCTTCTTACCATATTCAGTTGAATGAAAAAAGCTTTTTATAACTGGTCAGATATCATACACAAAAATAAGAGAGGGTAAATTAAGATTAATCATTTGACATAATATGGAAGAAAGAGAGACAGAGCGTATGAATAATATTTTGGATAATATTAATTTTTTAATAAATATTTTTTAATTATGGGCAATTCTGTACACAGCTGATTTTCCCAGAGAGAGAGAGAGAGATAACTGATCACCAAGAAGAAGCAAATTAAGAAAGACGAATAAGCAGGCAGTATTAGCATTAGACTAATTCGTGCCAAACAACGAAAATTAGATTTTAAGAAAACAAAGGATGAAAGGAAGAATCGTATACCTCTGCGATGGAGATGACTAGAAGCAAATTCACAACTGCTGGAATCTCGTTGTTCTATGATCAGAAATCTCTCTCTCTCTCTCTCTCAGTCTCTCTGCTCAGTCAGGTCTTTCTTCACAGTTTTTTCAATGCATATATAATATAGATTTGAAAGTCTTCCAAGTCAAAAGTCTATTAGTCAACCGACCCTTCTCCACGTCATTTTTTTATTTGAAAATATTTATATCAATTTTTGAGTGTTTTGGTGCAAAGAGTTACAACGAAACCAAATTTATAAATTAATATAATTTTATATTATAGATTATGATTATATTATAATAAAAATAATTTTATAATCTAACCTATTACGTCCGTATGTTTTTTTTTTTTAATACTTGAATCCATAATTTTCATTTTTGAAAATGTGGATATTATGCCATCAGGCCACGACAGTTGGCTACCACGTCAATATGTTAATTTACTTTTGTGAAATTATTTTATCTCTAAAGCATTTCTTTTGAAAATAACTATAAATCAACTGATAATTTGCATGGGCTTAATGTAATTGGCAAAGATTAATTATACTCGTATAATCTTGTTTATAAATCTTTATTATGTTTTAAATTTAGATCATTTTTGTAAAAAGATGTTATTTTTGTAAATTATTTTATAAAAATATTCCTTATTTAAAATATAACTTTGTAAATTGTAAAAAGTTACGAAGATAACTGTATTTATATCATTTTACAATTGCCAAAATCGATGAGTTATATAATATATATATAATTATATTCTTGAGTCGGTGTGTACAACATATTATTTAAAATACTTATATGATAACTTAATTTGAAATATAAATTTTAAAATTTAAGTCTTTTAAATTAAAATTTACTATTTAAATGACGTAGATGGTATATTCTACACATGCGATTTAAAAATATAATAACTCAAAAATATAATGAGACACAAGATAAATTTTGAGAGAGAAAAATAGGGGTGTAAAAAAATTTTGAGAAATCAAAAACTCGGTATGGACCAGCCTGAACTGGTTCGAATCGGTCAAATCGATTCAGAACCAGTCTTCGTAATGACAAAACTGGCCGGAACAAGTCCGATTACGGTTCTAGGCTTTTAAGGCCTAGACCGGACCGATTCTATATAATATATCTTTAAAAAAAAATTAATATTATATATAATATTTTTAATATTTTATATAATTTTTATATATAATATATAGTAATATAAATTATAATTATATATAAAATAATGTTATTATAATTTATAAAATAAACTTTTAATCTTAAAGATGAAAATTTAATTGATCATATGGTTTAAACATAATATATATTAATAAAATTTTATCATAAATTAATTTAAAAATAAATTGAAATTGTAAAACTTTAAATTGAAATTGATAAATCACATAAAAAAAAATTTATCAATTAAAATCAGTTTAAAATTGAAAAAAAAAATCCTAAATATCAAAATATATGAGTTTCTGTACCAAAATTGTAAATAAAATAACTAAAATATTATTTACCAAAAAAGAAATAAAATCACTCAAATATTATTGTCAAATTTTTATGACCTACTAAATTCTTAATATATTCTTTTTGATAACTACATAATACATTAATAAATTACTAATACTAATATATATTAGTATTTTTTAATGGTTATAGTGAGCTTAATTTATTATAACTATATTATTGATAGTATTATAGTGATAGTATTAGTATAGTAATTTATTATAGTGATAGTATTAGTATAATAAATTAGTTGTTATTACCTATTGTTATTGACATTTTCTTTAGCTATTTTATTGTTTATTTTGATGGAATATTATTTTGCTCATAGTGCTAATTATCTAGATTTATATGAATTAAGATGTAAAAACTAAAATCTAAAACTTGAATTACAAATACTAATAAATGATATAAAAGATCTTAAGGAAAAATTTTCATTAATGAAACAAAATAAAGAGTTAATGATAACTAACTATCTTCTATATCAAAGAAGATAAAAGATTATATTATATACTAATATAATATCTTATTGTTTTGAAAGTACATTAATGGTTTTATTACAAATATAATTATTTTTATCAAAACAATTGCAGACCTATACCTCATCTTCTTCAGACTCACTATCAGAATATTGTTTTGAAAAGCTTGAATCTTTTAATTGATAGATTTATTATTCTTCATAAGAGATTTCCTCTTCTTCACTTGAATGTATTATAAAAATATTTAATAATTTTTCTTTTAATGTTTGAGATATATCTAATTCATTAATTAATTATTTGACTTTACAATTTGATTTATAATGTCTAACTTTTTCACAAATATTTTTATAATACATTCAAGTAAAGAAGATAAAAGCTTTTCTAAAGAAGAAGAAATATATCAATTAAAAAAATCAAGCTTTTCGAAACAATTTTCTAATAATGAATCTGAAGAAAATGAGATACATGTCAGCAATTGTTTTGATAAAAATAATTGTATTTGTAATAAAATCATTAATATATTTTCAAAACAAGAAGATAGTATATTAAAATTAATAGATAAAATTAAAAATCCATAGGAAAAGAAGATTATTTAGAAAAACTAAAAAATACTTTTAATAATCAAACCACTTCAGTAACCTCTTCATCACCTTATAATTTCTCGGAGATAGTAGGAAGATTTAAAACAGAAAACAAAGAATTATATTATAATATCTACAACAATAAATTAATGAGATAAAAGAAGATATTATAAATTTAAAAACATATAATCTTAAACTAGTAGTTTCAAATGAACTATTATTACAATAAATTATATTATTAAAAATAGATAAAAATATAGATAATTCTCATAATAAAAAATAAGGAGATTGTTCAATAATAATTATTAAAGATGAAACAGACAACTTCATTAATATCCTTGATAAAATAAATTTTCAAAAATTGTATACTGGAGTAACAATCTCTATTAATTAATAATTTTTTGTTTACTATAATTGCCCTATTAGATACAATAGCAAATTTAAAGTGTATACAAGACGAATTAATACCTTCTAAATATTTTTAAAATACAAAAGAGACATTATCCCAAGTTAATGGAACAAAATTAAACATAAATTATAATAACAACAGGTAATAACAATATAATCGTCAATGGCTCTGATACAAACAACGTAAATCTCAGGTAATAAATAGCTACTAATAATAACTTAATAATAAAAACAGGCGATATAACCAGCCATATGCATAAGAACATATAAAACATGTGGTATAATAGATCATATGCATGAGAAAATAAATAAGATAGAAAGATATACAAATCAACTTTATTAAATATATAATACTTACAAAAATATTAATTCTTATAAGAGTTGAAAGCATAAGGTATGAAGAAATGAAGGTTGGTTTACAAAAGATAGGTTTTGGAGACCAAGGAAGACTAGAGAAAGATTTGGACGAGAGAACAAGAGGCTTTAGATTAGAGTTTTTGAATGCCTTTCATTCTTTACGGACTCCTTTATATAGATACTAGAATAATACTGAACAATAATAATAATAATACATGAATATTATCAACACATGAATGTGATCAATATGTACAAAGTCATTTGTTGTTTTATTGGACAATAATCTCTAGCAGCTACAGTAATCTAACATGAACAGTGTAGACAATAATCTGAGGTGAATAATATAGACAAAGTTATTCGTCTTTATTATTTTGAGAATATAATATTTCTGACAACTTTCATCTGTCATACTGACTAATTGAAAAAATAGTAATATTCTAAAATCATATAATTTAAGGGTCATAATTTGTTAATTCCAGATCAAACAGATCTTGAGAATATAATGTGATTATTTCCATTGCAACAATCTGCGTTATCACCAGTTCAACAGGCCTCTCATTCTCAACAGGCCTCCCCTTCCCAAGGCAACTTGGTCTTTCCTTCTCAAGGATACTCACCTTACCATCCAATACATCTAATAGGTTTAAAGTATATTACTAATAGTAATATAATATTAGATTATAGTATTATTATTATAAATATTAGTATTTGTTAATTGTTATACTAATAGTATTACTTTAAGAATAATGTTATATATAATTGTGGAACGTATAAATATTGTGTAATCATTTTAAAAAGGAATATGATCTATTATTAAAAAATTATTATTTTTATATGAATCTTGTATTTATTTAATTTTTTCAAAATGATTATATGTACTTACCAATGACTATTATCTTTTCTCTTGCTTTAAACCATAGGAAATGGCGCCGTTTCCTCTCCAATGAATAAACCCTAAAACCCCTGGCCCTCCCTTCCTCACTCTCTGCCTCTCTGCCTCAGCCTGAGTCCCCTCCCTCTCGCCGTCACCCCCTCAGAAACACAGACCCTTACTCTCGCCGTTGCACCTCCCCTCACGGCCTCACCTCTCGAGCCGTTCCCGTTGCACGCAGCCCTCCCATCTCTCACGCAGCCGGCAGCCCGCCTCTCTGTCTTCGAGTCTGAGACGGTAATTTTTCTCACGCAGCAGTTTTGGTGACTTTGCTTATGATAGGATAATCGATCTGGGTACTGCTCAGAGAACTGCAAAACTGATGTTTGATAATATGTCACTGAGGGATTCTTGATAGCAAAAAGCTTATATTCTTTTGTCATGTGAAGTACGTTCTCAACTGATGAGGTGTAGGTCGTAGATTTGATGTAACTATTCATTACTCAGTACAATAAGAAATTTACTAGATTGTATACTCCGGGTGCAGAAGGAATTTTCTAGATTGTATGGGCCAAGTATAGAGTGCAGAAGAAAAAAAAAAGGACATGCTAGTAAAACCTTTTGTCATGGGATTAAACTGGCATGATGTGCTTCAAGCGGATGCGTTGTTTGTTAATGACGGTTCAGAGTGACTAAATATAACAGGATAATTGATGATTAAGATTGTAATGATGGTTCAGAGTGACTAGTCTGATTATTTATTTTTTTGAGTTTTATTTACTGCTATAGTAATGCATTTTATGTTATGTAGGCATGAAGAGACCCAAAGCGCTCAAGAAGCGTGAAGTGAGTAGACATGGAATTAAGAAAAGCCGTATCAAAGAACAGATTCCTCGTAGCCCCTCACCAAGTTCCTCAGGCAAGTTGGGTCCGCCATCTTTATGGTACATATTTTGTTAAGCTTGTTTGGTTTATGTTCTCTCAATAAAATATTAAACATTTTAAAGTGAGTAGATCTGCAGTTGGATGACTTTTGATTTTGATTTTTAAGTTTTGAATTATTGAGGTTATGTTCCCAAAATTCCCTATAATGAATTTTTAATCTGTTTTACTTAGGCCTCGTTTGTTTTCCAAAAATATCTCATTTCATCTTATCTCATCTCATCTAATCATTACAACTTTCCTAAATTCCAATACAAAATAAAATAAACAATTCAACCTTTTCAAATCCAAAAACAAAAATAATATTAAAAAATATATTTTAACAATATTTTATTCAACTTTAACTTTAATCTCAACTCATCTCATGTCATCTTTGAAAATAAATGAGGCCTTAATATCTGTCTTAGTTTTACTTTTAATACTCGATCAAACTTTTATTACAGAGGAGCCATTGAACGAGCACTCTACTGGTGTTGCATCTGAGGAAGAATTAATTCCTAGAGAGGCATCAATGTATGATAATTTGTTGATGACACTGCGGTCATGCAGCAAATCTGTCGATGATGTGATTAAGAAGAGGTAATGGACTTTCATAAGTTGAGTTCATTTTCGATCTAGTTGAGGAGATGGATAGATCATTGCACTCGTTTTACCCTATTTGATTTTTGTTTTGTTTGATATCATGTTTGGTGTATCCAACTTTCTTGCACCTTCATATTTGGTGTAAATGCCTAAGTTTTCTTTTAGCTATATTTCTGTCAATTTTTTTTAAGTAATTAATTGTTGAAAGCAAGGGGCACAACTCGTGTACCCAGGTAGTGTACAAACGATAGCACCCATTTTCAAGGGATTCAAATTAAACACATATTCAGCAACTCTAAAGGTAAGAACATTGAGGCATTTGAGCATATCTAGTTCCAGCCCTAACTTCGTCCTTTCCCAATCATCAAAGCAAGGACCATTGGGCATTGCATTCTTCCCATTGACACCATATACTTATAGGGTTGCTAATGATGTTATTCCTTTAAGGATTAACTTCCTCTTCTTACAAACTTATTTTAACTTGGATTTTGCATCAACAGTAAAAAATACTTGTTGCATCATGTGCATTAGCATTTTTGGCTTCTTGAAACTTTTTTTGAACGCAAATTGAAATGATAAACAACAACTCTTTAGGAATTTCTTGAAGCTAACATGTTTCATTTGATTTTTTTTTTTGGCATAGACAAAGGCAGGAAGAAGGTAAAAGTGACGCAGAAGAGGATAGTGAAGAAGATGAGTCTGAATCTTTTAGTGTGTCAGAGGAGGAAGATAGTGAAGAAGGTAAGAAGATGTTATGGCGCTTTATAAGGTTTATTCAACCAAGTATCAATAGAATTCTGTTTTTTTTTTTTTTTTGCATTATAAAAAAGTTTTCAAGTTTTGATATTCCTTGTTATTGACCTAAAAAACCTCCTTGTCACTTAGCATGGATATATTGTTATTTTGTTGTGCCCATAAAAAATATTTTTATATTTTGTGCACATGCCGTGTTGTCTATTTTCTGTAGTTATTAAGTATTTTCTTAAGGCAGACTTTTGATCCTCTTTTTTGGTTCCTACTGTTAGTACTCTCTAATTTTAATATATTTCTAGTGGCATGTTGGACAATGGATTTAGAGTTTAAGTTCAAATGTGGCTTATTTGTGTGGTGGGACCAAAAATGGTTTCTCTTAATGCAAAGGTGCTTTGGAATTTTAAATACTTGCAAAGGTCTCTAATCCTCCTCAATGGATTGGATTGAGTGATTCGAGGAAGTCTGGAATGAGAGAGATGTTTTGTCAATAGGATTAGTTGTGCAGTGCAGATCTATTATGATCTAGGATTGGGGGTGAGGATCTCATATAAGATCATATGTTCTGATGGATTTAATAACCACGGGTGGTTGAAGATGTATTGTCAATATTGACTGAATGGTAGATTTAAGGAAGAAGTCATTACAGTGACGATCAGAGTCGTTGTTTCATTGTGACAAACTAGGGGTGTATGTGGAGAGAGCAAAAAAATTGTCGATACCTTTTAGTCCATTGTGAGTTTGAAGATAGAGAATTCTCGTTGGGAGGAATTAGAGAGTTTCTCTTTCAAACTTGATGTCTTTGGGTGGATGATACTTATCAAAAAAAAACTTGATGTCTTTGGGTGGATGTTCTTGTTCTGAATGGGGATCATTTTCATGATTTTCTTTTAGCTTTCACTAGTTCCTAGCTTGTATTTAGGTGTTTTCTCTTGTATACTTCTTGTGTACTTGGGTTATGCCTATTTACTTGATTCAATAAAACTTCATATTACTTATAAAAAAACGTTTTCCAATGCATCGTGGAATAACTTTCTTGGTCGAGTTGGGTTGGTTTGAGTTATACTCAGAAGAATAATAGACTTGTTTGTCAATTGGAGAGGGTTATATGGCAGGCCGCAAATTATAGTATTGTGAAAAATGGTGCTTTTCTATCTAATGCTGTTTTTGGAGGGAAAAGAATGATAGGAATTACCTATAAAAAAAAAAAAGAAAAAAAGAAAAAAAAGAATGATAGGAATTAGGAATTTTGAGGATCATGAGTGGGCGATGGAATTGTTTTAAAACTCTCTTTTTCAATACGATGGTCCTTTAGGGCAGCCTCTACGGATTTTAATGGGCTATTTTTCATGATTTTATTGTCTTTTTTTTTTTTAAAAAAAATTTCTTGTTAGGTGTTTCTCTTGAATACTTCTTGTGTACTTGGGCTATATTTTTTTGTAGTTTTTAATGAATCTTCTATTGCTTATCAAAAGAAATAAGGCATTAATGAGAACTTGGTGGTTGAAATAGAAGCTCGAGTGAAGAGGATAACACCTGGAAGATGCTATATTTATGCATAATTTCTATTTTTAACGTTATTTGGTTATGGTGTGTAAATTAATCAGTGGTCCAGTCACTTATCAAAAAAATAAAAAGTGGTGCAGTCATTCTGTGTCGTGCTGAGTTTTGTTGCAGTTTATTTAATTTTATGTGCTTTGTTTCCTGAGGAGCTGATCATGATGTTTCCTCATGCTATGGAAGGTATACTGCAACAGAATGACATGGTTGACATGGGGGAGAGAAATGAAGATGCTGAAACTGAAGATGACCCTGATGCCTCTGAAACAGATCAAGATGTTGACGTCGACATTGACGTCGACGATCTATTTTCTGTTGAAGGTTCAGTGTGCACGAGGTATTTAATATATGAAAAATTCTTTGCATCCGCCGGTTGGCCAACACACACATCCCACACCGAGCTTTTCACATGTAACAAAACGCACGTTTTGTTTAAAAAAAGAAAAAGAAAAAACCTGGCACGTAGGGGTGTGTGTTGTGTGCGGCTGATCTATAGTTTAACTCTTAATATATTTATGCAGATGCCTTCTAATTATTTTATTTAGCGGTGGTCTGTCATTTGATATTCTTGCCATTCTTTTGTAACTATTGATATCCAATCAATTAACAAGCATACATATATGAGAGGTCAATCCTGTGACTGCTTTTTATTCTCTTATTGTGCTTTTATTTATTTATTTATAATTCAGCATAAAATTGACATAGCCTCATGTTATCATGCATTAAGGCCTCACCTTCATGAAACAGTGGGTTGAAGTAGCCAAGGATATTAGAGTGGACTTGCTAACCACCTAGTAACACGATCATTTTTCTCCTCCTATTGTAAGTTCAGAAAGAGGAGATATAGATATCGGTGTATAAATTAGATTTAGTCAGGAAAAGACACACATGGAAAACTGAAAAATTAATAACTACAAAAGAAGGGTGGCAGGGGAGATCGAGCTCCTCAACAGTGGACTCTTAGATAGATGCTGCTTTCTTTTTGATTGCCCATGTGAGTCTTAAAGTCTCTCAAGATTTAACATAAATTTTATTAGCAGATCATCTTCAAGAATTTTATGATATTTGTGCATACATACTTCTGAGCCTGTCATCTTTGTGGTATATATTGCAATATTGAGTTTTCTTCCAACTAGGTTGTTCCCCAATATACATGTCTTGTCATGTAGATATTCTATCTTTTATTGTGCAGTTCCTTTAGTTCACACTTGGGGTGCAAGTTATCAGAAGAAGAAGTTGAAAATCTGTCCAAAAGGAAATGGAAATATAAGTGGGAGGAGCCTGCTGATGGGATGTCAAATTGCAAGTGGATTGGAACTGGAGACTGTTTCTTAAAGGTATGCCTACTTCATTGCACCCTCTAGAGTTTGGTTTTCTTTTACTCGTCAAAAAAAGAGAAATAAATTACTTCCTTAAAATTGTTATTTTTAGCACCCGGATTGAGTATAAGAGGGTAGTGGATTAAGTCTTTCATTGCCCAAGAAGAAGTTCTTGTGGTTTGTAATGATTCTAAGATTTTTAACTATTACTATTCATTTTATAGTATAAGCCTAGATGCACTTGTAAAAAAGAGTATTAAGTCTATAT